>JABSMT010000886.1:0-21726 GCA_018902335.1 Eumacrocentrus americanus | reverse complement strand
GTTGTCAAACGATTGTCTTAAATTATTTAACGACTTGAATCATGTTTTTTTTATTTTCTTCTACTGATTCCACATCGATAATTGATGAAGACAATGTCTTCTGGATATAGAACTGAGAGTAACTGCAAACTGATCCATTAATCTCAATTGTTAAATTTAATCGCAGCTGGTAATTGGGTTAATAGTGACTGATGTGTGTTACCTTCAACAACTGCATCTCCAGAATTTTCGCCTGTGGCTTTAGAAATTGAATCAACATTGCCGGTCAGCCTGTCAACGTCAATCTTGAGTACATGAGTCCTAAATATTTTTGCAAAACGTCCAAAGACTCTGTCCCTCCACGTTTTACCACTGTCTCCTGCATTGGTGCTTCTATTTCTATACAACAGACGACATCATATATAATTTTAATAATAGTCTGGCATTTGATTATCGACATCCGCTGGAAGAAGACCATAAATTCCAGGTCACCATTGACAAGGAACTTCTGTTGCGTGACGTGGAATTATTAAAAGTTGGAGAAAAAAAAATCGAATAATATTTTTATTACGTGTCAACTTGTCTGAAAGTGCTATTAGCACCTTCCTTGAATCGCACTAGATCAATCCCATTCAGAAGTGGTATCACATCGTCCGAAAGAAGAGCATCCATGGCTATGAGAGCTCGTTTTTGCATACAAGAACGTAAAGAATCAAGAAACTGATACTTCTGACCAGTGGACGATGGCGAACATGTCGTCAGGAGGGCGTTTAGATCCACTGACCAACTTCCAGTGTCCTGGGCGTTGATGAATGTCAATAGGAAGAGCACTAGAAGACAGCTATTCACCGTACGAAGACCCATCTGAGGATAAAAGACCAAATAAAAGCTTTTGAATTCTATAAAATAATTTAGAAAGATCCATTGATGAATTAAACATACTTTTGGGAGCCAGAAAGTAATTTCGAAGTTCATAGAACCTTCAAGGAAGAAATCAGTAGTGAAGCGGTAAAAGAGGATAAGTCGAGATGACTTTTTCATTAAAAAATTTGACAAAATTGATTATATCTCGAAAACTATGCGAAATACGACAAAAATGCAATGGACCTTTTTTGAAGAGAATTCAATTTCTTACAAAAAAGGTTAAACAAGATTTTATCGTATCGATCAAAGTTTTCGAGATATTTGTAAAAATAAAAGTGTCTAAAATTTTTCGTAATTTTTAAGTTATCTCCTTTTACCGTTTCACTACTGAAATGAAATTCAAAAAAAAGTTTTTTCAAGCTATGAAATAATTTAAGAAGACTCTTTGGTGGATGAAAGACACTTGGAAGACACTTTGGAAGCTATAGAAAACTTTTAAGTTGGGAAGAATATCTAGGGAAGGTCACTAGTCACCAAGACTTACCTTGGAAGACACAAGAACACGAACTAATCAGTCTGACGTCCTACGTATTAATGCAATGTGATCCGTTTTATCGATGGCTATTTATGCTTGATGAGAAATAGGCTAAGGAGGAAGGAGAAGCCAACGAAGAGGATCCAGGGTAGCGGTCACTAGGCGGCCGGACTTTATATCCGTCCAACCCTAACGTATAATTTGTCTGCGAAATAATGGACCTTGAGGACCTTTCTGCCGTTATTGGTCAATAATTTGCTTCCTTGACCAGTCAGCACTACTAAACCTTATAAAAATTGTGTCATTTCCTCATTGGTCTCGTCAATATATTTTGTATAGCATCACTTTCTCAGGGAATTAAATAAAAAAAATAAAACAATTTTTTTTTCTCCAGATCATAAACTTCTTTTTATTGAGTAAAAAATCATTTGAGGGAAGAAATAATTTATTTACAAATGGCTGGTTCCTTACATTAACTTTCATTACCAACGAAGAACATATTTCTTCCTTATTATGTTCACGTTTCATGGAAGAAATAAATTGGAATTATTTTTACAAACAACCCTCTAAATCACAGAAATATAATTGTAGATGAAGAAAACAGATAAAAATCAACTTATCAGTCTAACAGATTATTTTTTTTTCTTCAGGCCTCTGATATACTTCGTTATCCAGTATCTACGTATATAGTTCGTCTTTTACTTAATTCAATAGCTTTATACCCAATATAGAGATTTATTTTCGTCTAGGCTGTGGCATTCCCAATCTAATACACTCAGCCAAGAGCTTCTCCTCATCTTCCTCAGACAGACTAATAGACAAATTACTGATGCCAGAGGCAGTAGAAAAATTGCAAGGGGTGTCTTCAGTAGCATAGACTGAAGTCTGATCCCTGAAAGCTAAATCTCTTCTTTGGGCAACGTGTCGAGGGGAAAAATTCTTTGAAGAAGGCCCAGTAACATCTGTCCTGTAACCAGTATGACGTGGAGAATAACTCCTCGATGAGGACACAAGAATATCGTCCTTGTGGAAAGTTTGCCTAGAAGAAAAGCTTCTGGATGACGATGCTGAGAGTTCTTCCCTTTGGACAGTGTGTCTAGGAGAAAAGTTTTCTCTCTGAACAGAATGTCTAGAGGAAGGAGTCCTCGATGAAGCGACGGGGACATCTTCCCTGTAGACATTGTGTCTAGAGGAAGAACTCCTCATCAACGATACAGGAACTTCTTCTCTTTGGATAGTTTGTCGAGAAGAAAAATACCTGGACCAAGACAAAGGGTCGTCTGTCCTTAGTGCAAGATGTCTAGGGGAGACGTGCCTAGACAAGGACGAAGAGTCCTCGACTCTATTGATAACGTGTCGAGTAGAGTAGTTCCTTGGCAAGGAGGCAGAATCTTCTGGCCTTTGGGGAACGTGTCGATTGGACAAATACCTCGATGTGGAAGAATAATCGTCTGCCCTTGGGGGAATGTGTCGAGGAGAACAGTGCCGCGATGAGGATGAAGAATCCTCTGTTCTCTGGGTAACGTGGCGAGGGGAATGGTGTCTAGAAGAGAATGAAGAATCGTCGCCCTTTTGGGCTACATGTCGAGAGGAATGGTGTCGTGGCAGAGAAGCAGAATCTTCTGTCCTCTGGGCAACGTGTCGAGGGGAAGCATGTCTTGATGAGGAGGAGGAAGAATCATCTCTGGTTCGTTGTACCATGGGCCGAGAACAACAACTCCTCGACGAGGAAGAGGAGTCTTTCTTCAGGGGCACATGTCGAGGGGAAATATTTCTCGATGTGGACACCGAGTGACTCAACATTCGTTTGGGATCGTCTTTTGGCACTGCAGGGAAACTCATCAATGACACAGAACCCTGGAAAAATTAACAAACATTAGAACATGATAAGCTAAATTCATAACAATATATTGGAGTAGAAAAAACATTACTTTTGGCATTCCTCTTTGGGTACAGTCAGCCAAGAGTTTTTCCTCCTCGTCAGAAGACAGACTTGAGTTCTCGTCACATCTTGGAAACGTTAGGGAACTGTTTTCGGGACTCGATGCTGAACGTACGGAACTCGCTGCTTGAATGGCAATATGTTTAGGCGTTCCTGGAGGCATCCCTGCATGAATAACTTCAGCAAGTAGTGCTTCCTCGTCAGAATTCAGTGGACTATTATGAAGAGTCCTCGTTGAGCTTTGAGAACGTGTCTCAAGTGGCTTAGAACTTGCTGCCTGAATAGCAAAATGTTTAGGCGTACCTGAAGGCATTCCAGCATGAATAACTTCAGCGAGGAGTGCTTCTTCCTCGGAATTTAAAGTACTAGTCGAGCCTTGGGAATGTTCTTCGACTGGGTTAGAGATTGCTGCTTGAATAGCAAGATGTTTAGGCGTTCCTGATGGCATTCCTGCATGAATAACGTCAGCAGAGAGTGCTTCTTCGTCTGAATGCAGTGGACTATTATGAAGAGTACTAGTAGAGCCTTGAGAACGTCCTTCTAGTGGCTTTGAACTTGTTGCTTGAATAGTAAGATTCTGAGACATGCCTGAAGGCATTCCTGCCCGGATAACTTCAGCAAGCAACGCTTCTTCGTCTGAATTCAATGGACTATTATGAAGAGAAAGATTAGAACCTTGAGAACGGTTTTCCATTGGTTTAGAGCTGGTTACGTGAATGGCAAAATGTTTAGGCGTGTCTGAGGGCATTCCTGCGTGAATTACTTCAGCAAGAAGTGCTTCCTCGTCTGAATTCAAAGGACTATTATGCTGAAATCTGTTTGCTTCTTGCGGACATGCCTCAGATTGTTGTTTAGAAATGGATGTTTGATCAGCTGGAGGTAATGTTGACTCGTCTGATGAGCTTGAGGCGCCAGGAATGTCAGTGGGTCTCGATGAAAGGACATCAAATTTTTTTGAAGCTGCGAAAGAAGTTGAAGAGCTTCCCTTAGGCATTCCAGCTTCAATACACTCTTCCAAAATCTTTTCTTCTTCACAAGACAACTTGAAACTGTCGTCCAGAAGAGGATTCCTGGATTCTTCAGGCCTCTCAGCGTCCTCTAGGATACTGGGCATCGACAGAGCTGATAAATTCGACTGAGAACCAACAGGAGAAATCACTGCAGGCGTGTCCTCAGTGCAGTAAACGTGAACTGTGTCAGGCATTACGTCCAAAGTAATCTTCGACTTGATGGGAATCGTTAAACTCATTTCTTTTGTTTTTTCAGTGATCTCCATCGTCTCCAGTTGATCCAAAGTGGAACATGTCTGATATCGAGCTAAATTTGTCGATGAACTCGGTATGAAACGATTACCTATGTTGATAGGACCATCAAGAACATCATCTTCATCGTTGTCACTCGTCTCCTGTTGATTTCGCTCGTCGACTTTAATCATTTTCTTCAATTCGATGTCGTCCTGAGAGTCTACAGGCGATGGGGCATCTGAACGAATTGTTTCTGGTTCTTGTTCGACCACCTGGTAGCCTTCGGCACCTGATTCAGGCTCTTCTGTAGCTTTGGGCTCGTCATCGATAGTCAGAGAGCTTAAGCTCGTGGCTGCTGAGAACTGAATCGGTGTAGACTCTTCCTTAAAGGCTGCTGTGTCGTCCTCGAAAACACTTCGTTTGGGCCTTGGACAGGGTAGCTTGGCAAAGTGTCCATGACGTCGTTCGTCTTGGAATCGAGCTGGAAAGTCCATTAGATTCTTCTGATGGCGAGGACTGGGTGGGACGGTCTGTGTTGGCGAGTCTGGTAACTCACTGGGCGATACAACACCACTCGTGCGACGGCTGAAGTCACTGATGATGGAACTGAGATCGTCGTGAAACGAGTGCTGTTCAAATCCACTTAGTGAACCCAACGAGCTGCTTCTTGAGAACATCAGAGGCGTCTCGTCGGTATAGTGATCCTCACCACCAAATGTCACAACTTTGGCCTCTCTGTCTAAACTCTTTTCTTCGTTATCCTGATCCTCTTTGTCTTCAGCAACGTTCTTCTCCTCCTGGGCACTCTTCTCTTTGTTCTGCTTTTGTGAGAGATTTTCCGAGTCTTTAGCCATCTTGTTTGTCACTTTCTGGGTCTTTGTGACGATGCCCGACTCCAGAGAACTCAAGGAATTGGCTCTAGATACTCTTCCAGGAGTCCCTTCGTTATAGTAATACACAGGCTTATCTCGAAGATTGTTTGACTGCTCTTTCTCATCATTTTGAGCTAACTCTGCCTCCTCAGTGAGCAAAGAATGTTCTTCGCGTTGATTTGTTCCTTTAAAGTCCTTTGTTTTTATGCCTAGAAGTTTTTTTATCGGTTTCTTTGGACCTTCAACTTCCTTGGAGTCCTCTAGATGTAAATCAGACATAGAAGTAGCTGTTGAAGTCATCTCGTAGGGTGTCCCCTCAGTGCAATACGTCTTTACAGTATCCTCCGGCTCTTCGTCTGTGTCGTCCTCTGCATAACGAAGACTGTAGTCTGTTGGTTGATCCAAATCTGTCTCTGCATAATCACTAAAAATATTCGAATCTTGGTCTTGATATGTTTTGTTCCTTCTCGCAGACTTTATTTTCATGTTTGCCTCTTCTTTTGTTGTTCTACTGTCCATGTATTTTTCTCTGTAGTCTATGGGTACATCACCATCTGATTCGTATGAAGAATTCTTTGTGCATCTTCGGTCGAAATACGGTGAACTTGCAGGTGAACCTCTTCGCCTTTCTTGATAGCCTTTTGTGCTTTCCTCAGTCGACTGCTGGACATTGCCTTCATTATGCCCATGAGGTTCTTGATGGCGATGAAATGAAGAATTCCATGATTTACTCGATAAAGGCCTCTCTACAGCTCGATCTTCAGAATTGATTTCAACAGATCTCGAACGACAGCCTGTTGTCATGTCTCGTGGTCTGTTTCGGCCATTTACAGACTGCGTGGACTGTTGAATAGGTGGATAGCTGGGTTGGACATAGTGATAACCACTGAGAACACTTCTTGCAGTCAAGAGATTCCTCAATGTTGAAGTTGCACCCACAGAAATCATTTTGTGCTTCGAGTGCACGAGATTCCTCAACATTGGCACTGTGCCCAGTTCCCAAAGGGTCTTCTGGTCCCTTGGACAGCGTGCTGAAAGGTTCCACAATGTTCCACATGCATTGCTGACCACTGTGAGACTTGAAGAACTCAACAATCTCACTAGAATGTGAATGCAATTCTTGCTTCTCAGTATACTTCGATAGTTCTCCTCAACGGCCACGTGGCTGGAGACATTTCTGAGGATTCCTCCAGCATTCTCCACGATGGCCAACCTCTTTGAGGGTGCTTCGAAGCTCAGCATATCCACCAGGAACCCCAGGGCTCCATTAACAGCACAAATGTCTGCCTTGTTCGTCGTACAGTGAGCTGAGAGGTTCCAGAGTGCAGACAGAATAGATTTTAATGTTGATTCCCTTCGACTTTGCATTCCTGCCTCTGTTAAACTCTTTACTGAGCCTGCCTCACGTAGAACTCTCTTGGAATTACAGTCTGCCCTCCATGACAAATTTCTCAGCACACTTGCAGTTACTTGATGCAAATCTTCGTTTGAGTTTCGAAGCTGAATGACCCAGGCCTTGATAAATCCCACAAAAGAGCATAAAAGACTCTTATTCTTGCTATCCCCAAATGTCAAATTAGTCAGAGTCATCCCTGAGTATCTACGAAGAGCTAAACAGTTGGGATCAGTTGTTTCAGAGCCATGAATCAAGTGATCCATCTCAATTAGTTCAGCAATTGCATGAAGACCACCCATTAAACACATAGAGTGCCTGTGATTTTCATTGAAGGACAGCTTCATCAGCATAGACATAGCTGATATGGGATGTGAATGATGGTGAGTGTCTTCATCAGTTTCTAAGCTGGTTCTCAGCAGTTGACTGTACTCTCGAAGTTGCTCGACCAAGTCCAGGACATTTAGCTCTTGATCATCGTGCTTTGGGTCCTGAGTGGCTCGAACGATATTGTAGACGGCTCTAGAAGCACCTCGCCGAACTGCAGGGTTCTGTTCTGGTGCATGAATCAACTGGACAAGCAGAGGAAGACAACCTGATGAAAATGAAACAATAATTATTCGTTAACAATAACAAATTAATCAAGAAGAATTCATTGTTGAGACTTTACCAGATTGTCTCATGGCTAAACAGTTCTCTTCAGAGTTGCTGAGGGACAATAGAGTCGAGCTGGTGTCCTCTCGACCAACATTGTCACCCAACAGCATCCCTAGGAGGCTGTAAATAACGTCCATCTTGGCATCGAATTTTCCCTCGTTTGGAGAGTCTTCTTCTCGATTTGAATGATGCTCTCTTGTGCTTGAGTTCGATGTAAAACTTATGACACTTGCAACAATCGTTGAGTCGTTGTGTTGATTCGCTCCACACCTTAGGCCATTCCACACATCGTTCTCCATAGGCCAAGTTCCATGATAGAGAGAAGGAAGACGTTGTCGTTGTGTGTCAGAATTGGCACGAGATATTTCCTCGTCATTCTCTAGAGCCCCAGGATCGTAAGGACCCTCTAAACTAGGTCCTAACCTTTGATCTCTGTTCCACGACATTTTTCACGAAGGATGTCTATGAACTTCTAACCTCAAAGAAGAACGCTATCCTCCGCCGCAAGATAATCACACTTATCTACGTGATACATTGATTTTTCAGTCGAAAAAAAAAAGTTAAAATTCAAAAAGAGGCATCCTTAATTGTTTAAGAGTGCTGATTGTGAGGTTAGAATTACTTTTTGTGCACTGAAATTTTTGTATAAAATCAAAATCATACCATTCTTCTCTCTACACTCGGACAACTGTATTTTTATTATATTTGGAAATCAAAAGATTAAACTGCTTCTGAAAATCGTGTTCTACATTACCGACTCTTCTTTCCCCGACCCCCGCCATTATTGCGCGGGAAAAATTCAGACATGTCAGTATCGATTGAATTCAAATCCCAATAATTCTCGACACGCTATATTCAAACGTCAACTTTTTCTTTATCACAGAAAAGAGATGTAAAATATGACTCTTGTATGAAAGAAATGAAAAACAACAATGACCGATGGGACAAATGCTCTATTGTGCAATAATAAAATCGTAAAAGTGACGAGGGGACACAATGGAACACGACTAAACAGTTAATTCGTTTATAAAAGAGAAGCTATATGCTAAAAGAAGGCAGCGGTGAGGCTTCTAAAGGCCTCTGGTGAAAACAATGTATACCTCACCTGTATCGACGATGTAGCCATGGTAGTTAAACACTGCACGAGGCTCATTCAAGTACCTAAAGTTGACTCTAAGTGTGCTCAGCTCTTTAATTCTATCGGATTTAATATATTTATTTAAGCATCAATTCACAGTGCAATATGAGACAATAAATTTAACGTACAATTGATTTAATTTATGGAGAAGCTAACTGTGGCAATATCCACTCGATGAAACATGTGTTACATGTTTGGGACAAAGCGATCAATTCGCTGGTGGCTTCAACGAAGCAGCAGGGTGACTCATCGATCAATGGACACACTACGTCTACCATTTTTTAAATAAAGTATAAATACATAAATCATTGATAACTGAATGAATTATTGATATCGTTAAATTGCTCATCTCTTCAGCGTTGATGCTGATGCACTTCAAGGAATAGGTTTCTTTTTTCTTATAATAAATTTAAAAAAATGTTTGTACTGTCAATACTCTTGATAGCTGAAGCTCTAGCAATTGATGATAATGGAATTTGCATGACCAATCATACAGTTTTAGAAATTCCCGGCGATGCAATACTCACAGGTGATAATTATCAGGGTCTTGTTTAGAATGTTTAGAGACTTATTTTCTTATTTTTTTTAGTATTCCTAGACGTTCATTTTGGTCCGCTCTGCAACGAATCAACGCCAAAAGCCTTTGAAGAAGTGACAACTGCATTACACGTAGTTGCTACATTGAATAAGAATCACTATGTGCCAGGAATGTCTTTAGGTATAGATTTAGATTTATATATATCTTTGATGCTTGGTTGATAAACTAATTTTTCTTCTAGGTTTAAAGGTGATAGACACATGCCAAGACTCAATATCCATTTATAAACGTTCCTTGATGCTAGCAGCAGAATTAAACTGCTTGAATCAGAACTATTCACTTGGAGTTTTAGCTCCAGAGTCATATATTCCCGTTCTTCAGCCTCTGCAAGAGTTTACTGATCTTCCAGTAACGTATTTCTTCAATGAAAACACGACTAAACCTCTGGTGAACATCGTTGTGGACTTTGTCAGCAAAAGATTCCAGGCTATTGACTTATTTCTAACAGACTCTGATGCAACCTTAGACCTTTTCGTCAATGGAACTAAAGATGCAGGACTCTGTGTGAAGAGTCTGAACAATGTCGAAAGACTACAGGATGACATGGAATCTCTGATTGTCATTGCAGCACGTGAAGAGTACATTAGATCATGGATAGAGCAAGGAAGCGATGGAAAGAAACGGAAAACATGGATAATTCTTCCCTTGGACGACTCTGAAATTGATGGTGAATTTTTGCTATCCAACAATAATCAACTCTTTCTGCCTATTTTGATGTTATAAATTCATTTCAGACATTCTACCAGTTGGATCTTATCTGATTACTCCAGAATTTTTATTCTTTGACGAGAAAAGCATAGAGAATGAAGATCTCGAGGTAGCTGGTGCAACAGCGATCCATTTGCCTTATTTGCTGAGCATTGGGAAAGCTTTAATTCCCATTGCAAACTTGTTGTCAAGTCTGCAAAAACAAAATTGCCAGGCTGGGATGTGTTCTCTTCCAATTTTTGACTCTAAACTTCTCCAAGGCATCTCTAATACCCAAGTCTTTGAAGCTCTTCGTATTCCTCCACAACAGAAGACAATAAATTACACAGTTTTCAAGAGGACTGAACCAAAAGTTGACGAGTTAGAGGCAATTTCTGCGTATGAAGTCGACTTTGCTTCCTTTCTAGTGAAATCGAAGGACTCTAAAAGGAAATTGAACCTTTGTCGGGATAAAACAACTCTTTGTAGGGACTGTGTGAATCTTTGGAAGCAAGAAGAGTCTTCAGTGAATACTTCAGGCCCGAATTTGGACGTTAAACCGAGTGAAAAACCTTACTTAAAGTCGAGTTTATGGGTTTTAGTGTTTTTAATTCTCATTGCATGTGGAACAATTGTTTGTCTAGCAATTGGTGGCTACATCCTCTTCAGATTCATCGTGAACGACGTATTGGATGGAAATCCACTACTAACATTCCTTCTCATCCTGGGGAATATTTTAATGCTTCATTCAGTTATTCCATTTTGTCTTGACGAAGATATTCTTGGCTCTGAGCACCTAAACTCCCGGAAAATATTTGTTTCTACATTGTCAATTGGATTTGTCTTGTCAATAATGCTGTCCAGGTCTTTCTTCTTGGCTTTGTCCACCGGCGGAGTCTTCACCAGTCACATTAATGGCTATCTTCAGGGTCTGATGGTGTTTTTCATGTTTGGAGTCCAGCTGGGACTGTCGACAATGTACTTGATCGTTAGTCCTGCGAACTCTGCAGACGTTTTACACAGTTCCACCTTCATCGCTCTGCTAAGTAAGCTTTTAGCTTCTTCATTTAGACTTTCAAACTCGATAACAAGAATTTATTCTGCTTTTAGGCTACGATATTTTCCTCTTGGTGACACTCTTGGGAGTTTGCAGTCTTATCAGCAACATTCCACGCAACTACCACGAAGGAAAATGTTTCTTCTTCACAGTCCTCAGTCTCCTTGCTGTCTGGCTCGTTTGGATCACGACATTTTTGTCAGCAGGACCGAATTGGCGAGACATTATCGTTTCAGCAGGACTCATAATTACTGCCTATGTTATTATTGTTGGAGTTCTTTTGCCAAGAATTTACTACATGGTCACGCATCTGGATAGAGAAAAGGACTTCAAAGGACATTTTGAAAGCACTGATTTGTCTGTTGAACAAAGAAGAAAGAGCTTAAGACAGGTCAGAGACTTCGCTTGAAGTATAAAATTCATGTTTTAAGTCAATTAAATTGACCAAGAAAATATTTATCGATGCATTAAAAGTCTTTTGTAGGTAAACAAGCATTAGTTGAGACATATAACTCGTCTAGAAATCTCCTTCAATGCGCATTTAACATATGGCTTCCCTGTCTTATAATCCCTAATTAGTTGGATTTAACAACGCAGATAGTTGCACGACGGCAGAAAGTCAAGGTCACAGTTGACCTGAATGTGGACTTTAGCTTTGTTTTAGCTTCCTAGTCATTTGTTACAGTCACGAAGACCATTCTACGACTACGTTCTGCCCATGGAAGGCGTTACAAACACATCTGGACTGCGTGAACCGAGCAATCCAAACTTCTACGGTGGCTCGAGTCCCTCTCATCGTCGTCAACAATCATCCGGGAACATTCCCAGTCACCTTGGGACCAAGTTCTCAGGTTTTAATAATTATGGATATCATCCAGACATGCAGGAGACTGACAGCCACTATGTAGTGCCAAAAGTGTATGTCGACAATCCAAATGTAAGTATTTAAATTTTAAGTATTATACAATTTAGTGGTGTTGTGGACCTTGAATTGTTCTTTAGGGCAAGAGACGAGCTCCTGGGAAACCAATCAATGACCCTAACTACGCACAGCCAGAGTATTCTTCACAAGTTCAGGACGCAGTTTGCGACAACGAGTGCATCGAGACTGAGATTTACGTGGAGGGAACACGTTTGTCACCGAGCAGAAAGCAGGGTCCGAACGAGTCTTATCCATCACGTTGCTCTAGTCCAAGGCTCTATCGAACTGAAGCAACTATTGACGAGGAAGATGAGGAGATCGACGACCATCAAGTGACTAAAATCACTCGCTTCTAGTATTAATTATAATGCTGATAATTGTCTTGGAACTGTTTTGTAGACTCAATTATACATAGGGGAAAGGATATGAAAAGGAAAAAAAATTCAGTTGAACGAGTTTTCTGTAAGTGTGAACCTTGTTCCTCAAAAGGCTTGAATTTGATCGGAATTGGACGCAGACAATTGCATTGTGCCTCGTAATTTAGCAATCGGGATACAGGTGTTGATCGTTCAATGGCTTTTCCCACCTCACTGAATGCTCTCAAACCTCTTATAACACTTTATCCTGTTCCTTTAGACTCAGAAGGAAAAATATACTTCGTAAATAAACGTCAGCTTAAGGTATAAAGATTTTTTTTTTTTTTTGGTAAATAAATTTGAGACGACCTTTGTGGTGGTCTTTGGTGGTAATTTCTTCACGAAGATCATTATTTCCACACCATGAGGCTTTAACTAACAACAGCCAGACGAAGAATATCCAGTGGCTGTTGAAGAAAGATAAGTCTTCGTTGAAGACGAATGAAATAGAAAAGCTCATTGACTCAGAAAACTTGCTTCAACACACATAGCCACCGTATCGTGGTGTCCTGGTACTTCTGCGCACGACCAGAATGCTAGGCATGGGGTATAAAAGGCTGTTGATCCACCATGGACTTCCCCAGTTAGCATAAAATTTTTAAATCGACAACTTTCCATCCTTTTTTTATTCCCTGATGATTTGACAAGCGAAAAAAAAATTTTTTCGGATTCAAAATGATGTCCGAGAGGCTGAGAAACTCACGTTTGATGTTCGTCATTGTGGTTTATCTTAGTCTGTTCCTGGATAACGTTTTGTTGACGGTGGTTGGTGAGGATGACATGTGATGTGTTAATTCTATGCTGAGAAATTCAATTAGATCGGTTTAAAAAAATGTTCTTGCAGTGCCGATTGTGCCAGACTACCTCTGCAGCATTGCAGAGAACTCGACGACACTTGGAGAAGACGATGAAAATGGGAGAGTTGGATTATTGCTCAGTTCTAAAGCTCTTGTACAATTGATTCTCAATCCAGCAGTTGGAACGTTCACAGGAACTGTTGGATATGCAAAGCCACTGTTCTTGGGCAATCTCAGTCTACTCCTTGCTGCACTACGTGAATAAAATTATCTCAAATACAATCTTTCATTAATTAAGAAAGAAGAAGAAACTGTAGTCTGCAATATTTTTTTTCTATTTCTTCCCAACAGTTTTCGCCTTTGGACGAACATACGAGTTCCTATTCCTCGCCAGAAGTATCCAGGGGGTATCGTCAGCCTGCATTGGAGTTTCAGGAATGTCTCTAGTGGCTTCTCAATACCCAGACGAGGCTGAAAGATCCAAAATCATGGGTTTCGTCCTGGGAAGCATTGCCTTGGGAGTTCTTGTAGGCTATCCAATTGGATCCATCCTTTACGACATCCAAGGAAAAATGGCACCTTTTCTGCTCGTCTCCTCACTCATCCTGATACCCATCAGTAAGTTTAAACACTTTTCCTATAAAAAAAAAGAATCTATTAATATTGTGTTTCACGCTGTTCCTTCACCCTCAAGGTTTGCAAACCTTTGTCTTGGACCTTGAACACACTCCAAAGGCTCCAGACAAGTCTGAAAGCAGAACCAACTGGACTCAGCTCCTACTGGAGGGAAAAGTTCTGATAATTGCTGGAGCAATTCTATCATCAACATCCCCAATGGCTATCCTAGAACCTTGTCTACCCATTTGGCTTCGCTCCAACATAAAACCAAAGGTTGTTCTTGAATAAAAACAACAATTTCAATGATTGAATCCTGTTTATTATCCCTAGAAGTGGCAGCTAGGCACCGTCTTCATTCCCGACAGCGTGGGTTATCTCGTGGGCACCAACTTCTTCGGGATGGTAGCCTATCGCTACGGTCGATGCAAGACAGCAGTCCTGGCTATGATTCTTGTAGGTCTTAGTGCAATCTTGCTACCATCAGCAACAACGATGTCTCAGCTTATAGTCCCACATTTGGGTATGGGTCTAGGCATTGGTGTAGCTGATGCAGCACTCGTGCCACTTCTAGCCAGCCTCGTCGATCAAGATGGAAACTATGGCCCAGTTTATTCGATACAGCAGATTGCAGTGAGCCTTGCCTACTCTCTAGGTAAGAGACTCCAAGCAGAGCTTCTTGACTGAAGGAAGGACATTAAGCTTGGTCAAGAAGCTTTATGAGCTCCTGATAGGCAAAGGGAAGTATAATAATATTTTGTTTACAATTCTCTTTAAGGTCCGATTGTAGGCAGTGAACTGGTGAAGGCAATTGGCTTCCAGTGGGTAATGAGGACCGTAGGCTTCATCAATCTTGGCTATTGTCCTCTGCTCGTTTATCTAGCCCTCACTAGGACCAAGTGTCTTCTCGATGATGGTGACAAAAAGGAGTACTGCTCTATCGTAAAGAGTGATCGTCTCAAGTACCAGAGGTTTCATGATTCAGACGACGACGATCTTTGAGTGGAGAAGAAGAAAGAAAGAAAGAAGGAAGAAAATAATTATTGTTCTTAAAGGCACAAGAGGGTCTTAGAAAATGAATAAACGAATCCTTTTAACACTGAAAGACTGTTCACTGACCTGATTAAATAATATTTTTATTTAAACTCCAGGATTTTGTTTTTAAAAGGCCTTTGATAGTTTCTAATTAAAAACATTCCCTGGACTTCTACAAGACTCTCCTTGAAATCTAATTGGAATAATTAATTCAGGGTGAGAAGCGTTTCAGGCATCGTGAATCTATCCAAGTAATTTAAGAAGACTCCTTTGACTAACTCTAAGTGGTAGATGGATCGACAGAACGAACGAAAAGGACTCCTGTGGCTCCTTTCTGTAAGTGGTATGACCACGCACCACGAGAGTTTATGAGACCATACCGTAATTGGAATTACTAATTTCCACTTAAGTTATTACTCGACTTTCCCTATCGATAATCTAATTTTAGGTTGATTCTAAAATATTCATTAGGGTATTAGGGATACACACGTGTGCTATTTTCTATAAAATAGTTTGCTATTGAATTGAGGTCTTGTTAAAAGCCTTTGCATAATTTCATAGTAAATTATATGCATACATGGCTTGTTGAAGCACATAGAGAACCTTTAAACTATTCACATCAGCAACTATGAACAACAAGAGACCCTCGAAAATTTGCAACAATTGACCCTCTCGATAAGCATCGTAGTTAGTCCCGGTTAATATATTAGTAGGCTTCCTGCAAAAGTCAAGATCATTGAAAAAAATTCTCTCTTTTAAAAGCCTTTTTTTTGCACTACATGATTAACGTAGCAATGTTATCGAGAGGCGAAAAAAAAGGAAAGAGCATTGGAGCTTGTTGAAAATTCGAGCAAAAAGCCCTCGTTTCACCCACAATATCTCTCTCTTTCTTTTGCTCTTTGGCATGAGAGGTGACTACTACATGCTGGGGGATGCTGGCTGGTCCGGGACCACACTTGTGTCCACGAGTATCGATCTTTCACCCTCTACCGACTGCAAACCAGCCAGACAACACAGAGCCACAGTCGAGCCCACACGTACGAAAGGTCTTCTCAGCCCCTGGCTTCAGTAAGCTCTGAGCTTTCGATCAGTGCACGTCGTGCTACCAACTTTACCTCGAGATTCAAACGAAATTCCAAAGTTCCGATCATCTCTAAGCAAACGGAAGACATTAGTCTTCTTCAGCTTGTTCATTATTGTCTCTCACCAAGCATATAAGCATCTGATTGTGTTGAAGATGTTGAAGAAACCCAAGAAGACAAGAAGACACTTGGGAAGAAAACAGAAATGATCTGAGTTAGACCCAAATGACTTGGTGTGATGATGATGGTGATGTTGATGATGATGATGATGTCGGCAACCTCGCGAATGATTGGAACACGCTGCTCTATCACCAAGGTCACGCGAATCAGACCGGAAGCGATTGAGATTGATAGTCCGCCCGTAGCGTTTTAAATTGCACGTTACACACTAAGACTGAGAGGGATTGACATTTACGGTGGATTGAACGTCAGCAAAGAGGAAAAAAAAGACATCAGGCTTTGTTACTTTTTCTCTTCTTCTTCTAGTCCACGTGTGTGCACTTGATCGATTCCAACTTAAGCTCTATTTCCTACTGCAATAAGATGAACTTTTCGATTATGTATACGTTAGTAAGAGAATGACGATAATGTACTGTTGGTGTGGCAAGAGCTTGGCGGATCCACTTGACTTTATTTCTTGATGATTGTCTGGATAAAACTTAAGAAAAGGTTGCTTTGTTCTAAAGGAGGAAGAGGAAGAGAAGCCAGGCCTAATTTTACGACCTGGATTAATGAAAGTGGACGTTAATAAGCGATAAAAACACCAGTTTATCATCAGGGTTCATTAGTTAGTTTAGGAAAGTCATTGAACGAACATCCATGAACGTGAGCATGAAGATTATGTGTCTCGACACTTGTGGACCTGGATTCCAAGGCTCTTGGCACCTTATTCTCCAGATTGAATTAGTCCAAAACTTTTTAGGAAGGTGATATGGAAGCTGAGGACGAAGATCTGGCTGAAGAACCGGATCACGAGGTAATTTAATTGACCAAATTTTAGTTATCAGAGTTGATGAACCTAGGTGTTGCAGATAAATCATCAACACAACAACAATCCAGACGTTACGATGAAGATCTCAACGATTCCACGATCGTCAGAGACATCAGACAAGAAGGACTGCGCCCTGGTACAGTCCTCAAACGAGTCTAAAGACACAATAAAGTGTGAATCAAAAGTAACTTTAAGTGGGAGCATAAAGACTGAATCGAAGGACGCTGGAGAATTGTTGAGGCATACTCGAGGCAAGAAGATACCCTGTCCGGATACAATTCATGAGTTTGAAGAGGACGATGGCTTGACTATGGAACGAGTTGGCAAGTAAGTGCCTTCAGTAATAACCATCAATAACTTCTGTCAACATGTCTTGATGAAAAATTCTTTTCTCTTCTGAGGTATCTTGAGGCCAATCCGGCTGTAGTGGAAGCCTGGTTGAGAGACAAAGCCACTCCAGACTTGAAAATTAGACTTCTAAACACGAATACACTCCCAAAATCGAGCTTGACAGTCCAGTCAAAGCCTGATGAAGGTGTTCTTGTGCACAATAAGAGAAATAGCGTGACCTCTGATCTCTTCCAGTCATGGCTGGCTTCGAGTTCACCGATAAAGAGAAGCAAGAGTCCCAGCAGGTGACCAATTCACTCATTTTATCCAACTAATTCTTTGTTTACACGTAAAAGACAAATATTATTTATTATTTCATTATTTTTCTAATATTTTAACTATTTTAATTGTACCCGGGACCAATTGTAATACAAATTTGAATAAAATAAAATATTTTGGGGACTCTAAGGCTGCCAATGTCATTGTCTGGTCGTCGTGAGGAGCTAAATCGTCTGGACGAGGGTGAACTCTTCATGGAGCTAATTCGAGATGTGGCCAATGAGTTAGACATCAATGTGCTGTGCCACAAAATCCTGGTGAATGTAGGACTATTGACTCACGCTGATCGGGGTAGTTTGTTTCTGGCTAAAGGTCCTCTAGAGGATCGTTATCTCGTTGCAAAGCTCTTTGACGTGACACAAGACACTGAGCTGGACGAGGCAATGACAAAGGCGAAGAATGAGGAAATTAAGATACCATTTGGTGTGGGAATAGCTGGCTCCGTTGCTCAGACCAAAGAGATTATTAATATCAAGGATGCCTATAAGGATCCAAGGTTTAATAGCACAATTGACATGAGAACTGGCTACAAAACTACCTTGATACTGTCGATGCCAATTTGCAATTACGAAGGAGACGTTATTGGTGTTGCTCAAATAATCAATAAAACTAATGGAAGTAACGAGTTCACTGACAGAGATGTTGAGGTGTTTCAAAGGTATCTGACATTCTGTGGAATTGGTATACAAAATGCCCAGCTCTTTGAGCTCTCTGTCCTCGAGTACAGAAGGAATCAAATCCTACTGAATCTCGCAAGAAGTATCTTTGAGGAACAGAACAACCTCGAATGTCTGGTGACGAAAATCATGACTGAAGCTAAGGAGTTGCTAAAGTGTGAGCGATGTGCCGTTTATCTGGTTGATTTGGACTGTGGTGAGGCTGGACATTTAGAAAAAATTGTGGAGAGGCCTGGGAAGTCTGTGCAAGAAGACAGAAAACCTCTATCAAGACGAGAAGTAAGTCTAATGCCTTTCCTGAACATTTTACAAGACTGAAAATTTTTTTTCTACTTTCAGAGTAATAATATCGACATGGAAGACATATTTTCACGTCAAGTGAGTGTCTAAGTGTCTTGAAAAAATTGTTAAAGATTGCATTTAATTGTATTGATAAAATCGCAGGCAACTAATGATGGCAGTGCTAAATTCACCATGGTCTTTGAGATGGAGAATGGAAATCAAGAAGCACGAGTGTGTAGACCCAGCACCAGTGACTTGTCCAGTCCTCTGGGTCGAATAGCAAGATATGTAGCCAGTTCAGGACAAATCCTGAACATTGGAGATGTAGCAATGTGGCTGAAAAGAAGTATTTCAGACACTGGAAAAGAGCCCATCAAGAGCATTCTCTGTATGCCCATTGTCAATGGTCAAAGAAGTGTCATTGGAGTTGCTCAGCTCATCAACAAGGTCTGTGGGTACGGGAATCCTCTTCCTTGAACACTTCCCAGTCCTAATTATTCCATGGCCTGCCTCAAAAATAATTCTAAAGTCTCTCTTTAATCATTTCTCATTGATTTTGAAGCTTTCTTTTTCGTCAATAGGACAACGGTAGCTCTTTCACAGACTCTGATGTCTCAATTTTTGAGGCGTTCGCCATCTTCTGTGGCCTGGGAATTCACAATACCCAGATGTACGAGTCTGCCTGTAAATTGATGGCGAAGCAGAAGGTTGCTCTGGAATGTCTGAGCTATCATGCAACAGCCAGCAATGAGGATGCTTTAAAACTAACGACTGATCCTATTCCATCAGCTGAGAAGTACAATTTGTACAGTTTCACTTTCATCGACTTCGATTTGAATGACGAGGACACATGCAGAGCCACTGTGAGAATGTTTAAGGCATGTAATCTCATTCAGAGATTCCATATTCCTTATGATGTCCTTTGTCGATGGGTTCTCAGTGTCAAAAAGAATTACAGGTAAGTTTTTATTGGTTTCTTGAGATTTTTCGTTGAATTTTACGGGGTTTTTATCATGATCTTCTAGGCCTGTCAAGTACCACAACTGGAGACATGCTTTAAACGTCGCCCAAACGATGTTTGCCATGCTGAAAACTGGAAAAATGGAGCAATTCATGACAGATTTGGAGATTCTTGGTCTTTTGGTAGCTTGTCTGTGCCACGATCTCGACCATCGTGGCACAAACAATGCCTTTCAAATGAAAACTGAGTCGCCTTTGGCGATACTCTATTCTACCAGCACCATGGAACATCACCACTTTGATCAGTGTGTTATGATTCTCAATTCCGACACCAATAACATCTTCCAAACACTGTCGATGGAGGATTACAGGCGGGTGATGAAGGTCGTGGAAAGTGCTATTTTGTCAACCGATCTGGCTGTTTATTTCAAGAAAAAAAATAAATTCATGGAGCTGATTGACGAGGGCGAATTCGATTGGCAGAGCGAGGAGAAAAAAGAGCGTAAGTTCTTCTATTTATTTTGAACTTTAAGAGAAAAGGCTGAACTAGAAGCTACTCCTTTTCTTTTTAAAAGAATTGATGTTACGTTTGCATTGTTGCATAGAAACATTTTTAGTAAAATCTCTAGTGAAGAAAAGAAATATATTAATTATTAAGGATTATTAAAATAAACATTTAATACATTGCAATAATTTTTATTCCCCTTAAGGTCGTCCTGAAGACTCTTAAAGATTAAACTTTTGATTTTAGTTCTTTGTGGAATGATGATGACAGCGTGCGACGTGAGTGCAATAGCAAAGCCTTGGGACGTTCAACATCGAGTGGCCAAGCTGGTGGCTGACGAGTTCTTCGATCAGGGCGACTTGGAGAAGCTTCAGTTGAATCAACAGCCAGTGGCAATGATGGACAGGGAACGTCGTGACGAGCTTCCTCAGATGCAAGTCGGTTTCATTGACGTCATTTGCCTGCCACTGTACAAGGTCCTGTCTGAGACCTTTCCCTGGATCATGCCGCTGTACGAAGGCACAGCAGAAAATAGAAAGCATTGGCAGGACCTGGCTGAAAAGGTTGAGATGGGTTTGACCTGGATCGACAGAGACACAATTGAAGAGCCTGTCGAGGAGTTTGTTTCTCTCGAGCCCAAAGACATTGAGTTCACTGTGACTACGTTAAATTGTGCACAGGAGAAGAATAAGGATGCCCCTGGGGCAGCTAAGGCTCCAGAGTGTCCTAAAAGTGCTCTGGGGAGATTTGCATCTCTTCGTAAGGGTGGACGATCCATTGGCAAAGGGGTTCGACACCGATTGAGTCGATCTCTCTATGCTAGAAGCAACTCAGAGGACACTGGCAAAGCCAAAGTTATGCTTCCTGAACGGAAGAATAAAAATAAACTCTGTCTGCTTATTTGACGACTCACGACGTCGAGTACTCTTGAGAGTATTCCTGAGTGATTTGTTTTCTTTTTTTTTTTTAGGAAGTTTTAGAGCGACTCAGAGAAGAAAGATATGAATTTTAGTCTATAACTAGTCACAAATTAATGTTGATCTAGACATTGTTTGTACGTGATGGTATGTTTATTTACAATCATGATAATAGTTTGGAGAGCCGCTGAGTGTTAACTCGAGCCAAAAAGACTCTAATGGATAGAGAGAAGCATAAAGGAGACTTGATGTATAGATTTAATTAGTACATATGAATTGCGATCTCGTGTGAATTTTTTTTTCTCAATGGAGAAAGTCAGAAATCTTATTCTGTCCATGCTTGTTATTTTTCTGCTGGTGTGCCAGACGAAAAGCAGTCAAAAAAAGATATAAACATTGATGATCTCTCGTTAAATAAGAAAATAAGTAGTCAATTTAGAACGAATGTCTTTTAAACAATTTGGATTGGGCACTTTGTTTCTCGTAAACGAAGGCCACTTAGTGGAGACGAAAAATAATGGAGCAGTATAATGATAAGGAATAACAAAAAAAAAATAAAACAAAACAAAAAGGTTTCTAGTCTTTTGATAATAAGTAGAAGGCAGCAAGTGAGGAAAAATTATTTGTCAGTCTGCATGGAGTTTTAAAGTAAAAACAAAAATAAATAAAGAATAAGAATTTGGATGTACAAGATTAAAATTAATTTTAAGAGTAAAAAAAAACAAGAAACGAAACTAAAACGAGAAAAAAATGGCTTTGTGTCTTTCACACCTCCACTTTTTTTTATTAATAAAACATTTAGAAATTACAGTGGCATGAACGACTGTGTGTGATGCAGTCGTAAAATCGATTATCACTCAATCGTCACATTTTTGCATCACTTAATTATATA
>JABSMT010000885.1:0-10684 GCA_018902335.1 Eumacrocentrus americanus | reverse complement strand
GATTTTATAATTTAACAAATTAATATTTAAAAAAAAAAGAACATAATTTGATGTATCTTGTGACATTCTGCAGTAAGTTAAGCTTTAAATACAGATAGTAAATGTTTTTATTTGAATTTATACATATATATACATATATATAGGTAGTCCTGTTGAAGCATAAAAGTTAGCAAGCTCCGTAATGAGTGGATAAGAAACTTCGGGGAGGATTTAACGACTCATGCTATTTACCCCCCAAAAAAAAAGTGAGAGAACGTGATAAAATATAAATGTTTTATAAACGTAATGAAGTTGTTTTTTTTTTATTATTTTTAGCATCTTCCACTTGAGACACTCTTCATCGAATTAAGAATAAATGTTTGAAGTGTGCCATCTTGTTAATATAACCAGCAATGAAAGAAAAATATAAAACGCTTGAAGCACGTCCAATTTGGCTGAATAAATTCGTTAAAATCCTCTACATATATATACACTGATGCCACTCGATATTCTCCAGGGGAATTTGCACATCAAGGTCATCACCAGGGATAGAATGGGACTTGGGGCGAGTGAAACGTCTCCACGATAAGGATATTACACCCTGGGCTTCCCCCAGTGGAGAGCGTATAAATAGGAGGATCTCTCGCACCTTCAGACTGAAAATCGAGGAAGTTTTGGAGGCGAATTTTCCACGGTGGCACTTTCGTGGGAACCTGATATCATCGCAGCTAATCCAACGATCTTCTTCACAAGTGCCTTCGATTGCTTCGTACTCTGTAAGTCGAAGGGGGACGAGATGGCCCACTGGGATCTCGACTTCAAGAAAAATAAAAAAAAACGGTAAAGAAAAGAATTTAAGAAAGATAAGTTTCTTCAGTTCTTGGTTCTAGATGTTTTTAATATTTTTTACAATAATGTTCCAGGGATTTCCTGATGTTTCACATCGTCATCAAGGACTAGTCGAGATGTGTCGAAGAGATATTTTATAATTTTATATGTCTTCACCGCAGAACGACATCATAAACCTATTTCGTCGTGCTGGGTCATCCCTGGGTGCGCTCATCCTACGGTCGATGGGAAATTACCCGTTTAATGCAGTTTAGCTCTGGCTTGAGCTGCATGAGAGACTTGAACTGGTACTAGTTCAAGCAGATCTGCTGCGGGCCGCAAAGCCACGCTATTGCAGACCTTAACATAGCCCCAATATAACCGGAGAGTTATACGACCAATCCAACTGTCTTACGTCAAAATTTATATACATATTGTATAGTACAATATTATGAGATTCTGATGGCTGTGTTCCATCCCTTGGGCAATCTGTAACTATATCAATCTCAAACGAGCCTCAACAATATACTTATTATTACGTACATATATCCATGTATACCTAAAATCTAGATATTATATAAATAGCGACTCGGCTATTGGAAAGTGTCGCTGGCAATTGGGGCGACTACTGTAAAGCCGATAAAACTGGAGAAAACGGCGGGTATATATACAAAATGTTGACATGAATTCTCGACGACAATGTGCCAACAATTCAATTTACTTTGTGCATTCACTAAAGGCGAAAGGTAAGAAGAAAAGGTCCCCAAGAGCAGACAGGAAATAAATACCCGCCGGCGTTCGTTCTCTTCTGAGTTGATGCTCCAGTTGAAGCTACTCAAGCTTGTGTTTTATCGAAAACGCTCTCTGTCTCTCTTGCCCAGGAAAAGTTTTATCAGCTCAACAAGATTTCGCGGAAATACATATATAAGTTTAGTTTAAAATACAGTTAATAATCAGAGAAGAGTTACTATTGCTCGTTAACTATTATAGATAAAAATATAAAAAACGAACAGATATACATTATAATAGCCAGTTAAGAATTTTATACTGGCATTATTCATGCGATCAACAGATACAATATCCTGATGTCATCCATGAAAATCGCAAAGAGCCTTTAATCTACTTCATGAAAACCCACACACGGTTCGTTAGTGCACAACTAATCTTTCATTTCGCGTCATGTCTGCATCATAAAGATGTTATCGTAAATTTTTTGCAATTTTTCAAAAGAGCGACACGCCTGTAAATATATGACCGTACTATATCCACAAGAGAGTTGTGCACTGTAATGGCTTGTAAATGTCATGTTTGTGAGTTTTAGTCTTCGTGACTTATTTTTTTTTCTATCGCACACACATATCACATGCCATCAACCATGTATAGGTGTATTTATATATATAATAGTATAGGTATAGTCTGTTTATGAACAAATTAAAAGCACTTCATCATAACAGAGTGACTTATTATTAAATATACAATAAACTATTCATAAACGTCGGGGATTCACAGAGAGGCTTTTTGTTAGGGTTGGTTGGTATATACTAACGTGTATAGCATAGTAAATCGAACGAGTTAATGAAGAGCTGGTGTGGCCTATGTATACCTACTGACGACACACTATAAATTCCTCACAAAGCAACCCCCTGTGTGTGCGGTTATATCGGCGTCTATAAACTCCCCCCTTCAATGCACGCACTGGCAGGCCATATTGGATATTAATGCGAATACATTCTCATTAAGCAGTAATGGCAATCTCGTGTATATATCCAATCTGCTATTAGAATTTTCTCATGAGATTTCCTGGATTCGCTGATGGCCTTTCTAAGTTAATGCGAGTCAGGGGTTGCGCACGACCAAGGGTCCAAGCTTCCAGCTTTCGCCAGGACTGAAGTATAGAAGGATTCATCTGTAAGCTGCTTACGGAGAGACCCTTGTGCTCTGCTGTATTGGGCTGGACATGTGTCTCAAAAAGACCTTTGGACACCAGTGAAATCACCACATATTGTCCATGTAAAGACCCAACTCCATTGATATTTTATTGTAGCTTCCTGGGGGGAAAAAACTGATCGAATTAGATATGTTTTACATCAATGATTGTATTTATTTCTGCTTATATAAAGTAGAATATTTTGTGACTTAGTGGTTCAGTAAATGATTTTAAATCTTTCTGTATTGCTTTTTCTTATTAAAAGTAAAAGAGATATTGTAGTAAATGCTATATGGACATTTAAGAGGACACGCATCCCTGGTTCGTAATCAATGTGTCCGGATTGTGCTTGCTTTGGCATTACGAATCCAAACGCACTGACACTCATATGCACAGTTGGCCAGTGCGATCAGCTAAACGATATAGCCAATCACCATAGAGATACGATCCAGGCTCTCTCGCTATTCTGATGCTCGTATAACACCAGAGGAAACCTACACTACATACTGATGCCAATATATAGAAACACTGGCATTCTGGATCTAGATACGTATATGTACGAGAGTGGCTCGATACGATATCTATATCAAGGGCGCGGTCACCGTGCCGAGGCTAATTAATCTTATCGCTAATTAATTTCCGCGAGCGATTCCATTCGAGAGCAGTATCTGCGAGCAGAACGGACAGATATAATTGCCAGGACGATGAAATTGCAGCGTATTCCAATGGATTGTTCATATAATATACGATACACCATATAGGTATGCAATATATGTTTAATAAGTCAAATTAATTGTTGTATTGGGATCTCTAGATTTTATTTTTATTATTTTTATTATTGCTCACCACTGTATGTGGATTTCATCTAGACTGTTGTGTATAAAAAGTATGAAAGTCCCTATTTTTTATTCCTCTTTATTCGCGTATGTGGGTGTGCGTATCAGCCAAAGTTGGAAGCTTCTATCATCGCCACAACGTCGACGCAAAACATCCTCCACTCTCTTTCCCTATATACGTTCATTTCGACGTCCGACGAGTAGCCGCTTCATATTCTCTCTGTGTCCATGCAGTACAGTTCCAGAGGTTGTATTGTCGAGGAAAAAAAATACATAAACTCTCAAACAACCGTGCGAGTTCCAGCAAAAGTATACTTGGCGATTTACGGACAAACAGGGAGTTCGCAGTGTTGATAAAAGTGGACGAAATTCCACGAGGAAAAGTTTGTCCCTCTATAAAAACCCATACACGGTACATAATTGAGCTTGACCAGTGGCATCCAGCGAGTAACGATGAAAATTTTTTAAATTTCCCGAAAATACAACTACTGTTGTATATCAGTAGAGAAGGGCTAAAAGGGGTATGTCACTAAAGAAAAGTAAATCTCATATAGAGTTATTTTACAAAATTGATTATATCTTGAAAACTATACGAGATATGATAAAAATGCATAGGACCTTTCTTGTAGAGAATTTAATTTCTTATAAAAAAGGTCCTATGTAATTTTATCGTAACTCATGTAGTTTTCGAGATATCTCGAAAAATCTGTCTGATTGATTTTTTTGAGAAAAAGAATTGTTGTTTAACAAAATTGATTTTAACCCGAAAGCCATGCGAGATACGATAAAAATGCATATGATCTTTTTTGTAGAGAATTTAATTTCCTACAAAAAAGGTTCAATAAAATTTTATCGTATTTCTCATAGTTTTCGAGATATTCATAAAAATAAAAATGTCTAAAATTTTCGTTTAATCATCAACTTATATTTCACCACTTTCCTACTAATAATGATCTAATCTATAATATTTTTTACAAAACTCATCTTAAGTTAGGATTATTAAGTCATCTCACCTAGCAGACTTTCAGACGTAAAACTTGGCCAACATCATTTTGTGATGGATATAGACATATACATATACATTTGCAGGAAGGAGAGATAGTGAGAGGAAGAAGAGATCTTGAGGATCCTATGCTCTAAAGGATCCGATGCTGCCAACTATCTCTCGACCCTCTCAACGAGGAGATAAGTAACGAGGCGACACGGAAGGTCGACGAGCCGAAGGTGCGACGGCTCTATCTCTCGAATTTTCCGGGATGTCACCCTAGCATAATTCCCATCCAGGAGACGACGCTGTGTGAAATACCCTCAGGGTAGTTGCAGTCTTCATCCCTCGTTTCTGTACGTACAGACACTCTCTGGGACTCAGGCAAAGTGTATGAGTACGTGCGGATGGCAGGTGAAAAGGTATATGTATATTTATATATGTGGTTGGTAATCCCTGGCCAATGTGCACTCTCGACCCTGATTCATACACATATATACGTATATATATATATATATCGCACATGGTGTAAGAGGGACCAAGTAAAATGTGCAACCCTCTGATATACACCATGGACATGGACAATGTATATACCGTTGACGTATAGCGTCGTAATAACACGCTGCTCCTGAGAGCCGAGGTCTGCTCCAAGATGCACCATCCCATCACCCACTTGCGCCGTTCTCACCTCTTCTACGTTGAGGAGAAAGAGGATATATAGTCATTGGACCACTGTGGATATGACCTCATTCACTGCTTTACACTGGTTGCAAATACTTGAGATGAGCAAATACCTCTATTATTCGAATGGAATTTGTTATCTTTAATCGTTAGCCAGTTGTATTTTATTTCACACCATTGTAGGATATAATAATAACGTTTACAGTTTGCAGGTAGATCCAAATTGAATTCGTTTTTGGGTCATTTCATTCGATGAAATGCAGAAGAATCAATTATTGTTGGGAACAAAAGCACCAAGGAAAGAGTAATTTGAGATACAAAACAAAATTGCAATTTAGCAGAATGTGTCCAAGTTGCCGAGTATGGGAAGAGGTGCTGATAGAGGGACAATATTGAGCTTGGGAAACTGCGCTTGAGATAAAAGAGTGACGGCCATCGACATCGACTTGGAGAACCCGCGACCCATTTTATCGCAACGTCAGTCTTGATTTTGCGCCTGCTAGATTTTTAACTTCCCCTTGGGTATATTTTTGCCTCATTCGCTCTGGGTTCTTACGTTAGAGTAGCTATTGACGATTACCAATTTTCTGATAGATTAAAAATTTGTCAAACTGTCGAGTTATCAACCAGGAGTTGAAGGTGAGTGGGTGATTTATCAAAAAAATAGACAAAAGCAGGTCACATCAAAAAGTTGCTTTAAATCTGGTGAAATACTATTAATCATTTAATTTTTGCTTTATGCTGTAGGTAGACTTGATGGAGAACAAATGTTCTTCGGACTGGAAATCGATTGGAAGACACACACACGTGCACGACATCAGTCACGTGACGACCCACATGAAGGAATAATAGAAATCAGCTAGGAAGCTTATTGCCTTGGCTTTGATCATGTCGTTGAATAAAAGAGGATGGTAATAATAAGCCAACCTCGGCATTAATCCAATGGATCCATAGTGCGCCTACCCGCACTAAATGATCCAGGAAATCTGAGTTCATCAAGATGATTCTCGTAAGAGTGATTCAATGTCCATTCTACTCTGATATATATACAAGAAGACGACAATAGAGTGCTTCGATGATAATCTAACTGTAATGATTTCAGAAAGGGCACATAGACCGAGGAGGGCATATGGACATTGGATTATGTTCACGCTCCATTACCCAAGCTGGATCTAGTGTGTGACGTAGCCTTTAACGACCGTCCAACGAGCTCGTCGACTGGAAAGAGAGTATGAGAGAGACTTTCCAACATTCAGCATACAGTATATCCTGTTCGATAGGACACGACCGAAAATTGGCAGCGGTTGTGGTTGTGGGAGTCAATGCGCCCAGCCAGAGATTGGCTATCGATTTTCCCCCTGGTACAAACTATTTTCCAACTCTTTCTCCACGGGGATCACATGGGAGCAGCCATATAAAGGGCATTCAAATGTGTGTGTAGCGATAAAAAAATAGGCTGCTTCCATTTGAGCAAGAGAGGGAATGGTTGTAATTGCTTTTCAAACACTCAATGTAGTTGTTTGATGAAAAATTCAATCTGAAATTGTTGAACAACAATAGCAGACTGGTCTGAACAGTCTGCTCAGGGTATACATATAGGGAAATATGTATGTCCAACGAACACATATCATCAGTACATTTGTACTCTGAGCGTCGTTGAGAGCTTCAACATAAAAGTATGGGCCATGCACTGTGGTCCTCGTGGCACCATTAGCTCTCTAATCTTAATGGAAAGGGGTTGCTGCAGGGCTTGGTAAAAAGGGAAAAGCGATTGCACACCGTTCAGAGGGTTGCATTTCAGGCGCCATTGAATCCGCCGTGTTTCAACTCGCCCCCTCGAGAAGGATAGTGATCCTTTCGTCCTAAAAGCAGGAAGGGCGTTTGCAGCGAAACTTGGCCCACCCCAACCACCTAGACAGAGGCTTTCCTGTTGAGAAATTGAAAGTCTTTGTAGACAGCTTTCAACCAATGATATAAATTCTGTTGTCAGAATTAATTGGCAGTCCAAATAATGTATGGATCACTAAAAAAAAAAATACATTATAATTAAATTATTGTATTGGGTTCTTACTGGATGCAGCTGACACATTAGAGTATGAATTAATGGACAAAGTTCAGTAGTATTTTAAAAAAAGGCCAGGTATTATATATGGAAACATACCCGAAAGCAAAACTCAGAGTAATGAAAAAGCTCGAAAAGCCACACGACCTCTCACAACGTTGAATTGCGAATGTTCGTCGTACTGAGACAGTGGAATAGGAGTCGAGAGAGTATACAATATCCGCATCTCGCTTTTGCAAATAGAGATCCGTTTGAGTCGCAATTAAATGGAGACACGGCCCATAAATCCCAAAAGTCGTCGCAGTAGCACACGGGATCTCGAGCAAACAATGCGGACATTGCACTACGATAGCTCGTGAATCAGACACGATATAAGGGTTGGATACTATCACCTTGGATGATTTTACTCGATGCCATTGAACAATATGGTACTCAACGAAGAGTAGCAATGAAAAGTTTGCAAAAATATTGCGATGGATAAAAGTTTGCTGGGACATTTTTGTCATTTCTAGAGATAAATATCAAAATATATGCAATATTATATAGTTCAATATAGTTTCAGTTGGCTGGCAATTAATTTTTATATAACTGACTACGTGTGGGACCATGATAAAAATGATTATGAAGATTATATGGCATTAGAAGCAAAATAGCGTTATACTGAAAGAGATAGAAAGAGAGGCTTTTCATTCGTGCCTCAGATAGCTTCTGCCTTGCGCACGATTACCTCGACCTACCGACTAGAAACGCCGTAAATTCTAGAGCACTTTGTGGCGTTTGCGACGTCACACAGCCGCAGCATATATAACTATAACCAGCAGAGTCTTCCGTATTACCAAAGTACCGGGATAGTATCGCTTGCGCAGGATAATTGCTTTTAGACTGCATGAACGTTAAATCATAATTAAATACCATAAGCAGGCGAGAGAAAAAAAAATTAAACTAATAATAATCCTTAAATCATTTACGCAAACTTATCTAAATTAAATTAAAATAAATTAAATAATTTCAGACTCTTCAACTTCATGCACATTATCGTCTGCTGATTCTGCTGGCTGAGCTGGAAGCTCAGCGAGGGATGAAGAGGCAGATGGAAGTGACTGTGAAGTCATGGATTCAAATGGATATCACGGTGTAGAACCTCTACAGCTAATTACTGCGATTGAATCGAGATTCCAGGATACATGCTCATCAGAACAGTGGTCTCGACATCAAGGTAGACGAGGTGCTGCTCTTGCTCATGTGCATCTGCACAGCCGCAGGTTGGATATGTGAGGTCGCCGCGATTCGGTTCGGCAGTTTGCGGTGACGGAAATGTCAGGGTACAGCGGGTTCCTCTCCTTCCTATGTATGCACACCTCTCTCGCTCCTGCTATTCCTTGGTGTCCCCTTTCAACCTAGAAACACATCCAAAGCATTAAAAAAAGAATTCTCAGAATTCTTATAACTAATTAGCATCATTTTTTCATACTTTTAATCACACTTTTCCTTTCAGGATCATTATATACAGTTGGATGGTGGAGCTGGAAAAAAACAATTACCGAGGACACATTGTCTGCAGAGAGGATTAAGGACCTTTACGGTGACGATAACGGAACGGAGTGAAACCACAATCATGGAAAACAAAGCAGGATTAGCCGTGGTTATTAAACGAATGATACAACGACGACGACGACTACTGAGCGTGGTTGCTGCAGAACCCTCTATATCCCAACGTTATCCGGTGGGTTGGGTGGCTCTATGCAAACGAGTATTTCGATGGTACCGAGACAATGCCGAGGCACAAGTCCGATAGAAAACTTTGCTTCACCTCTCTTCTCTCTGTACTGTAACCAAACACGTATATATACTATACACCGACCTCGCGCGCTTGCCGATTTGCAATTTCGTGCGACGTCGTACTGCTCCATTGTCCCATGCGCCCGAGGAATCGCACGCGAATAGTCCAAGGCTTCTGCAAACTCGCGATAACTTTTCCCGCAGTCAAAGCTGTATACACATACACACAACAGCAACAGTGTGGCAAAGACATTTTTAATATCCCCCAGAGAAATGGAGAGAGAGAGAAAGAGAAAGAGCCCCATTGTTCCCCTCTGCCAGCATATTTCCAAGACTTTGACACATGGAAGAGGAATCGATGACGTCCCGTATTGAATCGCTATGAGCCAACTTTGATGGATCGTTTTCAAGGTCCACCTTATCTCGGCAATGACTCGGAACCGATCTGACGCGTCCACCCCTAGTATAACGTCCTAAATCAGGAAGCTCCAGATCGGGCGTCGAAAGCTCATTATCGGTTATCCCATGGAATACGAAGACTGGAGGAATAGCAGCAGAGCAGAGGAGAGCAAGGGTGGATGGTTCGATAAAAGGACCACCTTGTTTCAAGACTATAATCTCGTTTCATTCACCATGGTGCTGGTCCCCTTGAATCAAAGACAAGGGGGACAGATATAGTAGATGACAGAGAGTGAGAGAGAGCAAACTCTCTCCAGGCTTTGCAGCGACGAAAAAGGATAAGAGGGACAAATAAAAAGGAAAATAGAAAATAAACGAGGGAAAACGGTCGCATGGAAGCAATCTCGACGGTAATTGTCCGTAAGCGACGCAAAGATTGCAGCCAATTTTTGCTCCGTCGTGCGTACCAATAGTGTTTTTTTCCTGCTCAGTGGCAAGGACACACATCGAGCGTCCAGGCACAAGCCAAAAGAGACGGTGGATGTGCATCATCACGAATGGACAGTCATCCAGACCACGGCGGGGCTCTCGGGCAACATCTCCCCGTGGACGTGGCGTGGATTGTACGACGACATATACATAGACTATATAGAATATGGCCAGCCAGGAAGGATTGAGAATTTTTGGACGACTGCCAGTATATACAGGGTGAGGAGGACCTGCAAACTGGACACTAGGGGGACCGGATCTTCATGGAGGGACCTGGTCGAGGTGACTTTTGGTCCTGTCTGGTCACACGTAAAGTCGTATCGCTGGATTTCCTGGGGATTTTCCAGTTAAAAATATATACCTACAGAGAGGAGAGAGAGAGAGAGTAAAGGCTATATATAAGAAGTCTGGTGGCATATTCATTGCCTCTCGTGACTTGGAGCTTTATCTCGAGGCGGATCTAGTCCACTCAGCCAATTGATATTCCAGCTTGGTTTATATGGATATTTATAGCCAGTTAGTCTCAGCCACCTCTACAGAGAGTAAAATCCCTGCTGTTATATACACGCGTACACCAACATTTTTCACTTTGTCCTGGAACAATGAATAAAAATGAAGCGTTAACGAGAGCACACGACTATAAAATACCATTGAGAGTACATATATATATGTGTGCTTGGGGAAGTATTAAAGAGATATAGAGAGAGTGTAGGTGTATA
>JABSMT010000874.1:0-10694 GCA_018902335.1 Eumacrocentrus americanus | reverse complement strand
CAGCATTTGAATTTCCCGCTTCAGTTGCATATCTTTACTCAGCATCTTGATTGGTTGAACCATATAAGGTTAGGCTATAATAACCTCATTTCTGCTCATTTATTGGCTGAGAGGAATATTTTAACTCGCTAAATATACCAGTGCTGTATCTGTTAAAATTTTCCTTTATTTCAAAAGATCAATCTTTTTTATTTTACAAACAGTCTCAGTTTTGTGACAAAAATTCAAATAACTCTTGATTGTTTACTCAATGAAAAATTGTTTATAAAATAATATCCTCAGAAGAAACTGTAAATGGAACTCCTTATTGCTATGCCTTTTTATCATAATAATAATAACCATAAATCCGTTTATAGCCATATAGCAAAATCGACGCCATGACAGTAGGAATAAACGTTACGGAAATTCATTCGTTCACAGATCGATTTACAAATGGCGCCGAAGGGGCTTCGCGAGAAGCCACGTTACAGTTTACAGTCACGCTTGTCTTCATAGTGTCATTAAACACAAAATCCCCTAGATTCGATGCCACATTGGCGGCCATGATCTGTTGTTACCGACGACGCAACTTTTGTGTGTGCAATGACGGATGTGTGTATCGTGTGGAGGCCGCTTGTGCGTGCCGACAAACTGCCGACTGATTCTTCATTTTTAGCGAGCATCGCTTTGTCAGATAAACTTCAATAAGACGTCTCATTGACTATTGTCATCAGCGAGTATAAATCTATATAGAAATCTCCAGGCCCGAGCTAACGCAGTAAAATAACATCAACAGTGTGCGCGCGCGAAAATTCGGCGGGTCGCGTGTGAGTCCTTTTTTCCCCCATCTTTATTATCTCATTTTGTGTGCTCCTGTACTATTAAACACTAAAGAATTCCTTCATTCCCCAGACATTTTTCTCAACACGAACTAATGACAATAAAGTCCCGCCAGTGACGTCAATTATTTTGGGGGCCACTCAAGGGTAACCTTAAAAACTTGAAGAGTCAAGCATGATAAAATGGTTGTGCAACGTGAGAAATATATTTTCGTCCACTCGATAAGACCCTAGATGCCGAATCAGTGTTGCAAACATAACCGCACGAAGATCTAACGCTCGTGACTCGGTGAGAGTTGCACGAGTGCGAGGGAGAGACAGCGAAGGAATAGTGGCGACATTTGTGGCGGTCTACACTACACCCGCGTAGCGGAAAGTCGTGGAAAGAGGCTCACGAACAGAAGAGGGCCCCCGCGAGGGTTGCGTTTACCAGGAAACTCGCGCGCGGATTTTCGTCGCCACTGAAAGATTACAGACGAGAGTGTGCAAAAAAGAAACGAGGTTTGACTGAATCAACTGTAAATTTCTGTGTGCGTTTTGGGGGGGCGCTTAGCAAAACGTGCCCCCGAGTTTTGTACGGGGGGAAACAAGCATAAGGAAAATAAGCAACCACCCCGAAACGCCGGGAAGGTTAGTTCGGATAACCCGAGCAGCAAGAGTCTCTTATAGACGGTGTACTCGAACGTTCGTAAGCGAAAACGAGGAGTGACAAGTTCCAACAGTCTCAGAGAGATTTGTGTGTGCCTTGGAGAGGAACTTTCGAATCAGCAAGCGAGGGGGACCCGTTATATTAGAGCATCCTCGTCAAAAGGAAAATAAGGAGAATAACCTTGGTCATAAAAATCGTGTCTCCCTCACTGATTGGGAGACAAAAAAGTATCTCGCGCGGGCCTCTTGCTCGTAGGGTAATACGGTGTCATGAAAAAATGATGTGATCGACGGTCATCATGGCGGCACCCATGTTAAAGTGGAAACGGATCACAAATCCAACCGGACCTCAGCCAAGACCCCGACATGGGCACAGGGCGGTCGCTATCAAGGATCTCATGGTCGTCTTTGGCGGTGGCAATGAGGGTATCGTGGATGAGCTTCATGTTTACAATACAGGTATATATTTATTGGTCATGAGTTATGTGGTCGGCGGCGCGACAACCCTTGTTGCGTCCTATCAACCGACCAGTGCGCGCCGTTCGGTTCCCGCGATCCAATATGGCGGCACGCGTTGACATGACGGTCACCGGCAAGATATCCAACTAAACCTTTTTTCCAACGGCTTTCTCCGATCCTAAGAGGTGAAAATGAAAATCTCCAATGAATTTGGCCTTGATAAAATTTATATCAGTCGACTTTTCCCTTATCTATCATCAAAATCGCCAGGGAAACATTCACAAGTCTGACATTTTTCCTGTTTATACGCGCGGGAGCGGCCATTGCTGTTCTTCTCCCCCCACCATCCGGCGTTATTTCTCGTCATTCCACGTTCGCGCTTCTCGGCTTCTCTCTTCTCCTCCCCCCCACACACATATGAACGTTATCGTCTCTGCCCAACGTGAAGCTTTTGGCTTCAACATGGGACCACAAACATTGCCGACTTCAGGTTGATGCACCCCGCATGCGCAGCTGGCGTGCGCGGGTTTTTTTGATTACGGAGTACAGATTTTTGTATCTAATGATCGACTGCAAAAAAAAATTACATACTGCGATATGTTGAATGAATTGTCGTTGAATAGTTCGGACAAAAAGGGTTCTATGTATTTGAAATAAATGCATTGCGCTCGCTTGTCTTTAATTTAAAATCAAATTGTCCAAATATAAGTATTCGTTATTATGATGAATAGATATTTTATCTATCTATGATTAATGAGTATTATTAATAAGTATTTTATCTCCAATTTAGTCAATTTTGTTCTTCATCTTTTCATTGTATGTATTTATTTATTTTTTCTGTCGCAGCATCAAATCAATGGTTTGTCCCCTCGACAAAAGGCGATATCCCACCAGGATGCGCCGCTTACGGATTCGTCGTGGACGGCACAAGGATCCTGGTGTTTGGCGGCATGGTAGAATATGGGAAGTACTCGAATGAATTGTACGAGTTGCACGCAAGTCGGTGGGAATGGAAGAGACTAAAACCGAGGCCACCAAAGAATGGCCATCCACCGTGTCCGCGGCTTGGACACAGTTTTACATTGATAGGAAACAAAGTCTTCCTGTTTGGAGGCCTGGCAAACGATAGCGACGATCCAAAAAATAACATCCCGAGGTACTTAAACGACCTTTATACCCTTGAGCTCCTTCCCAATGGTCAGACTGCCTGGGAAATACCTCAGACCCATGGTCCCGCGCCACCACCACGAGAATCGCACACAGGAGTGGCCTACACTGATCGCACCACGGGCAAATCGTGTCTCGTCATCTACGGGGGAATGAGTGGCTGTCGTTTAGGTGATCTCTGGTTCCTCGACGTCGATTCAATGACTTGGAATAAGCCAATTGTTCATGGACCAACACCTTTGCCTCGGTCTCTGCATACTGCCACTCTCATTGGCCACCGGGTCTACGTCTTCGGTGGATGGGTGCCCCTCGTTGTCGACGACGTGAAAGTTGCCACCCACGAGAAGGAATGGAAGTGTACGAGTACCCTTGCCTGTTTAAATTTAGGTTTGCAAACTTTTATGTGACCATTTTACGCCTGCATTTATTTAAAGACAGTATTTGTGTTAGGGTACATATTTTGATAGCAGTATTAATAAATACCCATTAATTGCTTAAAATCTATAGAAGTTTGTCGGCATGCTGCCGCATATGAGTATTGAAATTAAAAAAATGATTTTCACTTAGCTCAATATAATGATTGAATAATTACGGTATTGTGAATATAAAACTTTTCTCTATTTTTTTTTCTATGTTGATCGTTTTTTATTGATTTCATGATTACCAATTGATATTTAATTTATTCTGTTGAATTTGGTAAGAATAATGATAATAATCACCATGTTTTTCAAATACTGATACACCGCCTTAGTTGTCCACAAGAAGATTGAGAGAATTCAATCCATTGTGCATTATTTTTTAAAACTATGTTCTAATGAAATAAATTTCCTTAAAGAAACATTGACCTGGGAACAATTGACCGTGGACTCACTAGAAGAGAACATCCCACGGGCTCGTGCTGGACACTGTGCCGTCGGAATTCACAGCAGACTGTACGTGTGGTCAGGCCGTGATGGCTATCGCAAAGCATGGAACAACCAGGTTAGGGTTAGTCTTTGTCCAATCGAAGCGGTGGCACTTTCATCCGCAATTATCGATTCCTCATGTTTAACATCACCTCTTCTTTTCCATTCTTCTTCAAGGTATGCTGTAAGGATCTCTGGTACCTCGAAGTGAGTAAGCCCCCAGCACCGTCTAGAGTGCAACTGGTTCGTGCTTCAACGAACTCATTGGAGGTCAGTTGGGCCGCGACCTCATCTGCTCAGTTCTACATCCTGCAGATTCAGAAATACGACATGCCACCAGCAACTGGATCGTTCCCAGCGGCAGCAGCAGCACCAGCCACGACTCCAGTCGCTGCTCCAGTTGCTGCTGCCTCTGCACCGACTCCGGTTGCAGTTCCAACGCCAGCTCCAATGATTACCGGTGTCCCAACACCTCCCATATCGACTCCAGTCATCACTACGATTACTCCAGTCGCAGCTACGCCAACTTTAGTACGAGCTACATTACCCCAAAATCCTATTCGTATGCAAACTGCAGTACAGAGTTTAGCTCCACGGCCAATTGCCACTCCAGCAGTGGTTAAACCCATCACTACACTATCGCCTCGTATTGCTACTGGAAATGTCATCAGGATTCGCTCGCCCCTGGTCACCTCAGTAGCTTCAGCAACGACCGAACAGAGTCCTGCTGCCTCTCCAACTGTTACGACAGCTGGACAATCCCCTTCAGCCATGTCTGGCATTGCTGCATTGGCTGCAGCAGCTGCTGCCACGCCCAAGATCAGTATGAACAATATTCCAAGCAATGTTGTTACTCAGACAACGACCAATACTGTCCGGATGAAGGCTGTCCAGCCTGGACAACAAATTCGTTTTGCAGCACCAGGTTCCACCGTCCTCAGAGCAGCTTCTCCACAACAGAGCAAGCAGATTATTCTGCAAAAACCAGGGCAGAATATCACTGGACAGCCACAGATCGTTCATCTTCTCAAGACTGGCCAAGGGATGATGGCAACTGTGCCTAAAGTCAGTTTAATCCCTGGAAAGAATGTCCAGACTGCTGGAGGCAAGCCTCTGAATCAAGGACCGACGATTCTTCGATTAGTTAATCCTAATACTGTTGCCGGCTCGAAGATTCTCACCACCATGAAAGGGTCGAACCTTGTAGCAATGAGCAAGGGCCAGGGAATTGCTGGAAAGCAGACGATAATGATTACGAAACCTGGTGGCAATGGTGGTCTCGTTGGCAGGACTAATCAGATTATTGTCGTCACGACAGGATCTGGTTTGAGAGCTGTTCAAGCTGTTACGACTTCACAAGCTGGTCAGGGTGGAGCTATAACCACTCCTGTCAATGTTCTTCCATTGTCTGCAGCAAATCATGTGTCCAATCAGCAGGGTGTGAAGATGATTGTCGTGTCTTCAGGTGCTATGGGAGGTGGCACGTCTGGCAAACCCATTACAATAACAGTCCCAGGTCATGGGGGTGTTCCAAAGACTGTGACAATTGCTACGAAAGGCAGTCAACAGACAATTTTCAATCCTGGCAAGAGTCAATTGATGACAATACCACAAATTCAGAAGGCTCAGGACGCTGTTACTGGTAAACCAGTGACACTTCAGATGTCTGGAGGCCTGGGACCTAAAACTGTGACGCTTATGCCCACCAGCAGCTCCATCGTCACGACTTCAGTGTCTGGGGACTCTATTGACACGAGTAAAATGCTTTTTGTTCCTCAGAAACAACCTTCAGCTTCTCTGGCGTCCACTTCTGATGGTCCTGCAACGACTGATGCAGCTTTGGCTGCTCTGGCTGCTGAGGCAGGCCTCATTGATCCTGTTCAGGAGTCCTCGGGACTGAATTTCATGGTGACTGATGACGGTGCCGGAGGAGATGAGAAAGCAGAGGACAGTTGCAATGGCAACGAGGCAACGCCCACAGTTGCTCTAGTGTCTCAATTGAGCGCTGGAGAACCAATGCAGGTCGATGGAGATGGAAATTTCATAATTCCACAAGTGGATGGACCTGGGGATATTTTCTCGTCAGAGGACGAAGACGAAACTCCTGAGTTAGACGATGAGGAACCCGCTCCACAGCAGCCTGTGGTCTCGCCCGAGCCACAGCCCCAAGAAAATCAAAATATGGAGCAAGATATCGAGCCTTCGATTTCCGAAGATGGTCCTCAAGTGCAGGAAGCTTTGGAGAAGGATGAAGAAGCCCCAGAAATTCCTGAACAAGCCCCTGAAGAGGATCAAGAGGAGACAGAGACGAGTGCTGACCCGCCAATGGAAGCGAGCGAGCCTGATCTTCCTTCAGAGAGTGACATGCAAATCGTGAGTAATGCACCTTCAGAGGCTTCTCTCAAGTCAGAATTATCTGAGCCTCAGCCAACGGAATCGATAGACAGTAAAGCTGACAGTGTGGAGGACAAACTTGAGGCAGAGAGTGAAGACAAGCATAATATGGATGAAGAGCCTGCCCAAGAATCTCAGCAATCTCTGGAAAATCCCACACCTGAAGAGGATGATAACAAACATGAAATTTCTGATGGTGATGATGAATTTGAGAAGCTCAATGCAGCTATGCAAGAGGAAGAAGCGAAAAAAGCAAATTCCTTGCAGTCTGCAAAAATCGAACCTGAAGAACCTATGGAGACAGATTCTCCTGTAAAAACCGCACCAGTCACAGCGGCCTTGCCTCTGGTGAGGCAAATAAAGCTCGAGCAAATCGCTGAGCAGGAAAAGGACAAGCCTCCTCCTACATCGGTGACAAATGGTCGAACAGCAGCAGAGTCAGACCTCGATTTCATGCTTAAAAACAATATAGTGATAAAGCATGAGCCCATCGACGAGGCTCCGAGGGAAATGTCAAAACCAGAGAAAGAAAGTGACTCGAGGGATGGAAGCGATGATTCTACAGCTCTGACAACTCTGGCCACTGCTGCTCTTGACGCTGCAGAACAGCCAGTTAAAGTTAAACCAGAATTAACTGAAGAAGAAAAGAAGGACTTGGATTGGTATGATGTGGGAGTGATAAAGGGGACCACGTGCACAGTTCAACACTACTATTTGCCTGGAGATGATCCTCTGGACATGTCTCTGCCTCCTGCAGAGATTTTCAAGGGAAGGATCAAGTTGCCGCTGGAGTCTGGCACTGCGTACAAATTCCGAATAGCTGCAGTCAACAGTTGTGGCAGGAGTTCATGGAGTGAGGTAAGAAACAAACAGAATATTTATTCGAAATGAATTTATTTACTGCAGGAATTGGAGAAAGACAATCAGTCATTTCATTAAAGACGAATTATTAAAACAAACAACTATATCTTCAGCAATTACTTTTGTTCATACAAGATTAAATTTTTTCAATTATCCCGCTTCAGGTATCTGCTTTCAAGACGTGCCTGCCAGGTTTCCCAGGCGCACCAAGCGCAATAAAAATTTCCAAGTCCGCTGAAGGTGCTCAACTCTCCTGGGAGCCACCGCCAAGCAATCTTGGACCAATCTTAGAGTACTCTGTTTACCTGGCAGTTCGAAGTGCCAGCGCTGTGTCTAATAGTGCTGGCGAGGCTACGACTGTTGCGACAACACCCACTCAGTTAGCATTCATTCGAGTTTACTGCGGTCCCACCAACTCGTGTTCTGTTCCAAACAGCTCTCTGAGCGCTGCTCACATGGATGTGACGACAAAGCCGGCTATTATTTTCAGAATAGCTGCGCGAAATGACAAAGGTTATGGACCTGCGACGCAGGTCAGGTGGTTGCAAGGTAAGTTGTAATGATTTAAAAAACAAAAAAGTGTACGTGTCTCTGAGTTTGTTTTAAATTTTTTCTTTTGTTCTGTTGTTGCAGATCCAACTACTGCAGTTAAGAGTAATCCTCAAGTTAAGAGACCTGTAACAGACACTCGTACCCTAGCGAATTCACCCGTGAAAAAAATTAAGCAGGAAACGGGTGGTGACAATTTTTCGTGAGTTATTAATTTTCTCATTTAGATCCCGCAAAACATTACACAACTTCAACTGCCCCTTCCCCCTTTGTTCAATATAAAACATCGCTGAATAGAAATTATTTTATTTCTGCTGGTACGCACGCCTAATTACGGTTTTCTGTGTATAAAACCGAGTTAACGATTATGCTCGAAACGATCGCTCTGGACGGTAATAGCTTGTACAAAAGAGAGAGAGAGAGAAAGAAAGTTGAAGAATGTGTAATAAGTAAAGATAATTTAATTAATATTCTGTTAAAGTTCCCTGTTTGTGGAAATCTATTCTCCTTAGTTACTTATGTATGAATGTGCCGTTCATAAAAGGGGAAAAAAATTTATAAATAAACAATGATGAACATCAAATGTTTCAATTTAAAAGGAGCTGGATTTGGAAAAAAGATTCTCACTATCAATATTCCTTTACACTTTTTTTAGATCACGTGACGTATAAATAATAAATTGTCCACAATGCAAAAGACAATTAAGAACAATTATTAGAAAATTAACAAGGCGTATAAAACAGTCGGGCGTGCTTTTTCAAATTTGTATTACTTCCTACAGCGACAGTTTTACAATACATATCGTGGTTGTATTGAGTATCAGTAATTCATGAAGATCGGGTATTGAACATTAAAAATTTAATATTCAAGTCTGTTTTTTGGTCGTATCCATCACTTTGTAAAAAAAAACATTAAAAAAAATCATAGCACACTTACAAATTGAACACATGCAGCCGAAAAGGGGGAAGAAATAATCGGGTATTTTTCAAAAATTAATTGACTTATTCCCGAGTCATAATGCAGGCGGAGACGCTCCTTTTTTTTTGTCGCCTTATTTTCGTTAATTAAATGACAGAGCGAAGAATCTTTAAATTGTATTTTGTTCCGCGAGAATTGAGTAAGATATGGCGTGGGCTTAAAGGCCGGTAGAATCTAATTAATATTTTATTTATTTCTTCGTCGGTCACGTGTTCACGTTTTGAGCAACGACGGTGCTGTTCTCGTCTCTTAATTTGATGGTATTTTCTGTTACTGCCAATAGAGAAGCTGAAGCAACAAAGAATTATGAACAAAGTTGGCATCCAATGATGACTAAAAAGATAATCGAGGGTTAGAAAAAATTGATACATTTGTAGAATGAAAAACGAAACAAAACAAAGTAAATAAAGATATACATAATGTTTATATACATGATGTATTCGTTTGCATCATGCAGCTATTTCTTTACATCATGTTAGCTATACCGCGCGCAATAATAGTGAAATTTGTGTATTTCCTACCAAAAATCGTACTTCTATTATTGGGCCGATCCGACTGAATTTCAATAGGGTTCTATTCCTATCATTTATGAAAGTCTATGCAAAAGATGAAGTAGATTTATTGCGTTTTACACCTGCTAGCGTGTTCACGTTCACAATTTTCATAGTGATAAATCGCGCGTGATAAGCTAATTTCTCGTTTTTAAAAGTAAGATTAATCGCAATCGACGTCAAAATTTAGATCCATGTACCTTTGAGTAGGTGATACGTCAAAATGTCACAGTCAAAATATCACGCGACAAATGATCGCAGACAAAATAGCACATACTTCGTCCGGGGTGTGCAATTTAGGAATATAGGATTATTCTAAACTGATTCAAGAACTCATTTAAATTAAAAATAATTTTTTATGCATTTAATATAATTAGAAAAAAAAAATGAAAAAAGCTTATATAGGTCCTCGTTCGAAGGCTCTAGTGGACTATGAATGCCCTTAAAAAATCATTCCTTTTTAATGGTGCAAGTTTTTATGTCAAGAAATCCACCTAATGTTTCAATGAGAAATAGTAATAAACTCACTAAGATCCTGAATTACTTCACATAATAAAATTCATCAATAAAGTTATCATGAATTACAATTTTTCATACACTAATAGACACATCATCTTGACGTTTTCACAATACGCCACGGGTTATATCACGAATATAAATGATTATAATCGAGATTGCGGGAGTAAAACAAAGCTGGGATATTTTTTACCTTTAAACGAGTAGGTTTTCAAGGATTGTTGGAGGTTGATAAAACTTAACTCAAGGCAACAAAAAAATGCAATTGTTAATAAAAAATGCAATTTAAACAAATCTAAATAATCGAACCATGATTGTTTTGGATAAAAGCTAACCTGTCTCTAATTGTCAATACCTTTGATAACCTGAGAGAAAATTTTCATGTCGTAGTGGCACGCCCGCAACAGGCCCGCACCACGTCTGCACTTTCGAGTTTCTCAAGCCCGCATCGCGTACCGTTGCCAGACAAACAGGCCCGCACAAGGCCCGAACCGCAACTGCACCTTCCTAGTAGGAATCGCCACGATAGTGCCTCGATTTGTTCCAGACACTCGCGTTGTAACCCAGAATGTGAAAAAAAATTTTTTAATGAATTCTTAATTTACCTTCAAAACGTCCTTTTTAAGATAAACAAAACCGATTTTCAAAAGGTTTATTAACCTTTAAACCACTTCGTCCAAAAAAATCACACTAACCACTATCCTGGTCTGACAGACCGCTATCATTCTTTTTTCTCAATTTCGAACTTTTTAACGACAATAAACAAACATTTTCTTTCATTTTATCGGTTATCACATGCAATCATGACAGATTCAAGTGTAATTTATGTTTAAAAATTATTTTTTACA
>JABSMT010000863.1:0-10696 GCA_018902335.1 Eumacrocentrus americanus | reverse complement strand
TTGTGTAGTTTTCGAGATATCTCGAAAAAAAAAAAAAAAAACTGAATGAACGAATTTTTTTGAGAAAAAAAATTGTTAAAAACAAAATTGATTATAGCTCGAGAACTATGCGAGATACGACAAAAATGCATAGGATCTTTTTTATAGACAATTGAATTTCCGACAAAAAAGGCCACTTACGATTTTATCGTATCTCGCATGGTTTTTGAGATATTTGAAAAAATATAATGTCACCGCTTAATGACAGAATTGTTTTTCTAGCTCTATTATCATTTCGTACATATATACTAGTATTATTTTTATCGGCAAACCTCTGCTAGAAGAAAAATATTATCTATTAAACCGCAATAGTTTATCCTTGTGCCTTTCCTCGTGTCCAAGAAAGAAAAAAAAATAGAACAATACTTCTCTTTCCACTTCTTCTAATGGAATTAATGAAGCCGTTTTGTTCGTCTGAATCGATACTCTAAGTGGATAATATTCCGATTGTACTCGTTACATTTTTTTTTCTGTTTGTACAGGTGAGAATGCTGATGTAAATGGACACAAGAATTACCGTCACAAAGAGAGGTGAGCTCCTCCAGATGATTGACATATTTGTCCGCTTCAATAGAGGGAATAAAGGTCATGAAGATGAAAGGCAATTTTTTGTTTATCATAATTTTTTGTTAATTTTTTTTTTCGTTTAAATGTTGGATACAATTTGTGTTTGTTAAGTATCTCCGATGGCGGTATCCTGCATAAATAAATAAATAAAATCCAAAGAGAAAATAATATCCTATTTTCTGGTTTCTTCTTTCCTTTTTCTTTTACACTCATTATCATCACTTTCGAGCACTCGTCTTACATTCTGCTATCGTCATTAGCCTATCTTACATCTAAGGAAACCGCCAATCCATCCTTTAGGCCCTCGTGGTTGTTAGATTTTGGCCGAAGGCGATTTAATTTTTTTATTTTCCCTTTGAATGTTCGCGCGAATTTTTAATAATTGCCGCGGGAAATTCAAACCAGTCAAATCGATGATACATTGACCCGAAAGATTGCCCGGATTTTTCGAGGCCTTCGGTGTCTCTCGAAGCTTCTTTTTATTTTTTATTTAATTTTTTTTTAGAGAATTTAAACTACCCTTTTGATAGTGGGAAAAATCTCCAGCTTTTCCAGCCCTTATGGGTGGTTTATTTTCTTAAATTAAAAATCGCGAGAAAATGTTTTCTTTGTAATGTCTCAGTTCATTGCAAATTTCTTCAGTGAAAGTTCACCATGTTTTTTTTTTTTCTGTCTTTCTCATTGTTTTTAATAATATCGACGTCACTAAAATTGGCAAAGACTAACTACATATCAATACAATGCTTAAGTTATGTACTATAATTATTTTTAAATGCTGTTTTCTTTTTTCTTTCCAGTTGGAAAAGAAAAATCCAAAAGTTTCGTCACCATCATCCTTCAGAGTGACGAACTATGATTAAAAACGACTTTATGTCCGTGTTTCGTTTTCTTTTTTACATCCTTTTCGCATTAGGATTCGACAAAATCAACGGCCTGTCGCGCACATTTTTGATAAATATTTATTATATACATAGACACTAGAGGACTGAGGATAAAAAGAAGACCTCTTTGAATGTCCACGTGTATACTGATTAATTAAAAATGATCACATGCAGTTAGTGTCCATCTCACTGTCGTGTATCCACAATTTTAAATGTTCCCACCAGTTGGATAGAATGGAAAAGCTCCAAATTGAAAATTAACTGGTGTCTTGGGCGATGCACAAGCATAAAGAAAGTCATCAGACTGTAGTTGAGTTCTGTTGAGATTGGGTTCACTTGCAGATCGTGTTATTTTCGGTAGACTGCGAATTAAACCCTCAAGACTGGCCAAAATCTGTCGAAAGATTGGCCTATCCTCTCTAGAAAATTTAATACAGTCCTCAGTGAGCCTCTTCAATGCCTTAGGCGTGTCTGAACGCAGTTTGTTGAGGTCTGGCCGAAGATATCCTCGTCCAACCATGAACAAAATCTGATCCTTATTGTTGATATTCGAATAGGGCAATTGTCCAGCTAACAATTCAAACAAAACCACCCCAAAAGCATAGACATCCGACTGAAAGCTGTAAGGATTCTCCTCCTGCATCCTGATGACCTCTGGAGCCATCCAAAGAATGGACCCAGTGGGTTGATGGAATTGTTGTGAGCCAGACCATCGAGTTTTCGCTGTTGCCAGGCCGAAATCCCCAATTTTCACAGTTAAATCATCGTGCAAAAAAATATTGTTGCTCTTCAGGTCACGATGGATGATATTTTTTGCATGCAGATAGTCCATTCCCTGTGCAGTTTGTCTGCCAATCTCTATTAGCGTCAAAAGTTCGAATTTCGACTCGAAAACATGAAGATGTTTATACAAAGACGATCCTTCACACCATTGCGTGACAATTGCCAGTTGTGGCTTGCTAACACAGCCCATAAACAGCAGAATATTCACGTGACGAGTCTTCCTGAGGACTGCCACTTCATTTTTGAAGGCTTGAAGCTGCGCAGTCGTGGGTATTTTCACATTTAGAGTCTTCACAGCTACAGGACCATGCCAGTGGGCTTTGTAGACTGTTCCAAAGGAGCCTGAACCAATCCTGGGCCCAACAAGGATCTCATCAGCAGGAATTTCCCAGTCTTCAATTGATTCTCTAGGAGCAAGAAGGTTTTTCGAAGACTCATCAGCAGAACGTGCTCGAGGTCTTTTTGGTCTGAGTGTGCTTGTTGGGCTGGCTTGAGTCGATTGACTGTGCTTGGTGGGACTGCTGCCAGGTGACACTGGACTTTGAGTGGTGCCAACAGGTCTACTGAGACTCTGAGACCTGGTATAGTCTTCCATGCTTATTGGCTCGCCAGGTTTCACCAGGTTGAAGCAAACATTGGGGGCTGAGCTTGATCTGTCCTGTTGACCCAGGGTCCTGTGATGTCTCTGATGTCTTGAGGGTGCCAGGGAAGGAGACATGCTTCTGCCAAGGCCATAGCCCGATGGCAATTGAAGAATCCCTGCGCTTGTCTCGGGATTGTGGGCCAGGAGGGCCTGATAGTAGGCATCTTGCATTCGGACCTGATGACACAGAGCTGGGACACCGCCAGCACAACGTTGATGGAATCGATAGTTGCATGTTCGACAGTAAAATCCTTGGAATAGGAGTTTACGACAACATTCGCAAAACGCCAGGGAGAAGAAGGTTTTCCGAACGAAATTGTGGGAAATCGAAGTGGTTATGGGGAATTTATCGAGGATCTCAACAGATATTTCGTCACACTCGAGTGATGATATATCTGTGTCCCACGGGATTGGATACTTGGAATTGTTCGAGTCGATTATGTAGACTACACACATTTCCGTGGTTAAATTGCGAAGCTTCATTGCTCTAGTCAGGGCGTCCCTCAGGGCCATTCCTTCACGTACCTAGTGAACAAAAAGTAAATTTAATATAATTAATTCAATTTGCCCATTCATTTTGTAGAATATTTTGCATTTAATTCCAGTCTTATTATTAAAATCCCCCAATGTCTAACCTAAAATCTCTTTCAATTTCATTATTAGATCCATTGTACTCGAAATCTCTTATCCTTCATTGTGCCTCAAAAATAAATGTATTCCCAATCTAAAAACACATGCCTCGTCTCTTTATAAACCAAGAAGCACCATAAATCCTCAAAAATCCTCTGAGAAACATCAAAATAATGCCTTTCCCCTTGGAAATAATTACCTGAACACTCGTTCTCTGTTCATTAGGCAAGTGTGCTCTAAGCACAGACTTGAGAGGTGTCCTAGGACACCGAAATCGTTCGGCAGTCTGTCCATCATCGTGTCCCGATCCCCCAGAGATCGTGGAATTGAGGAGCTCATTGAGTTTCTGCTCCTTGGACTCGAGCTCATGGAGCTTATTCGTTAATTCCTGATACTCGGCGAGATATATCGATGGTGGCGGTTGAAATGCCGCTAATCGGTTGTTCAATGCGTCTATGTTTTGCCGTGTCACGTGGATGACACTCTGAATGTTCCTGAGTTCATACCTGAGCGGATCTGTGTCCAGATAGGCGTCATCCGGATCGCTGAGCTCGCCCGGATCAAGACGGTTACACGACGACATAACGCGAACGAATTCACGCGAATTGTCGTACCAACCACGCGCTTGGTTGGACGTGAACACGTCTGTCCCAAAGCACCTGGGACCGCCCGATCGAGACGCAATTTGGCTATCATGGACCGCAGTGAATTTCGGTTCGCCGATCACGGCCATATTCCAACGTCGGCCAACATTCTGGGCGGCTGCGGACTGCGTCGCTCGTGTCGCGCACTAACACGCCAATCTGTGGAGAAGCTTGTTAGATATGTGCGTGTGTTAGTGTGCGCCTGCGTTTTTGAAGCCTGCGTGGTGTCGAACTCCTGCGTCGTTAGCGTCGACTTTTGAGTGCGTCATTGGGGCCATGCGTTCTTATTGGCTGCATAGGATTTTGGGGGATGATATTTGAATAAAAATGGTTTTCTGGAGGATCTGCTTATTTTTATTTTATAAATTCGTTCATGTACAACAGGGCACAGATTATATAAAAACGTTGAGAATTTGTAGTGAAGCGGGAAAAGAAGGTAATTCAAAAATTATGAAAAATTTTACACTTTTATTTTTATAAATATCTCGGGAACTTTGAGAGATACGATAGAATGTTATTGAAGCTTTTTTGTAGGGAATTGAATTGCCTACAAAAAAGGTCTCTTGTATTTTTGTCGTATTTCACGTGGTTTTCGAGATATAATCAATTTTGTGAAATGTTTCAATGAAATCTCGAGTTATCTTCTTTTACCGCTTCACTACAGAATCTTATAAATATCTCGAAAACTTTGAGAGATACGATATAATGTTATTGAACCTTTTTTGTAGGGAATTGAATTATTTACAAAAAAGGTCCTATGAAGTTTTACTCTATTCCTCATAGTTTTTGAATTACAATCGAATTTGTGGAAAATTTCAATGAAATTTACTTTACCGACTTATCACCTTTTAGCGCTTAACAACAGAGATTTAACGTACTGTTGTATGTAGTAATTATTTTTCTGAGTGTATATCATTATCAGTAATTACTAAAAATATTAAAACGAACATGAATATTCCCTTAAATTTTATTTTATACAATTTTTTCACATACAAAAATAATTATATATCACTACTTTTTCTTGCTTTTTAGCTTCTTGGCATGCTTGTGTGCCTTCGAATGCTTCAGCCTCTTATCCTGGATGATTTCCTTGTACTTCCTCTTATTATATTTAGCAAATTCAGCGTCAGCCATCAGTTCATCCACAATAGTCTTCTTTCTTTCCTTATTTGTCAGACGTGAGTTGTAATAATCAATTGGAGAATCCACAACCTTTCCAATCTGGAAGTATTTGGGCAGAGCTTTGATGTCGTTCTTCTTGTAGAAGTGCTTTGGATCTAATACAGATCGCATTTGAATTATTTGAAGATCATGCTTGATCTCAGGTGTCATTTCTGTTAATGGAAGATTGTACCACTTTTTGCCCTTGGTTTTCACTCGTTCTTTTCTACTTTCTGTTAGATGTACCCTTCTGCTGACATCGTATCTTGGAACAGCTTGCAATTGCTCGAAACCCGGCGTTATTGCTGATTTTTCTAAGACCTTCTTTACAGAATCCACTTCGTTAGCTAGTTTATTCAAATTCATAGCTCTTTTTGCCGCGCCTTTGGGCATTCTGTGCTTTTTATTCTTCCAACCCATGTCATTTTCAAATTCTTCAAGATCTATGTCTTTGCTTGATGCAATTTTAGGTTTTTTTTGTGGTTTTCTCTTCTTTATTCTCAATTTGTTGCCTTCAAAACCTAAAAAATAAATTATTTAAATACCTAAAGAGCTCTGCTACATCATGGAGGATAACCTCAAAAAGATAACTTAGAAGAAAAAAATTAATTAAATGGTTATATATATTTACCAATATCGCCGAAGTCGACTTCATCGTCACTTTCGACCAATCTGTCCTTTGTTAGAAGACCAGATTGGCCCCGAACATCAATTATTATGTTCATCTTGATCCGTTGATTAGTGGAACGGATTGGGCTGGTCGCGTTTACTGCTTCAATAAAGTGAGGTTAGTAAAAACATGGCGCCGCGCGCGTCGCGCGCGGGAAATTCAAACGTGCTCTTAAAAAATATACATTCATGTAAACGTTATAAATACTTTCTCCAGTTGTATAATTCCAAGGCGAACACGTAAAATTAATTCGTGAATGCTCCAGATTGACGAGACGAAAGTGAAAGGATCGTTTAAAAGAGCCTTGAAAAAAAATTAAAAAATTTTACTAACAAAAAGAGCAATAATGTTATTTTTTTTTTCAACGATTCAGACGCCTCTTTTGTATTTTGCCAAGTAAAAGGTGGCCATGCATGACCTCATGCTACTTCCGGACCCTTTCATTACTGAACTCCAGCATCCGTAACCATGACCAGGATGTACTGGGTGTTCATTAATAACCATTACCAAATAAAAAGTACATTAAAAAAAAACGGATAAAAACATTCCTTCATTTTTTCATCATCAATACGTAAGGAGATAAGTCGATAAAAAAACAAAATTCATTGTAACTCAGAAACAATGAGAAATAGAGCAAAATTGCATAGAATCTTTTCTGTAGAGAATTCAATTCCCCACAAAAAAGCTTCTATTCAATTTTATCCTATGTCGTGTAATTCGCGAGATATCTCAAAAAAAAAACTGGATGAACGATTTTCTTTAGAAAAAAAAAAGCAATTTGTCAAAACCAAAATTGATCATAGCTCAAGAACTATGCGAGATACGACAGAAATGCATATGACCTTTTTCATAGAAAATTCAATTTCCAACAAAAAAGGTCTCTTGTAATTTTATCATATCTCCCATAATTCTCGAGATATTTGAAAATATATGAATTTCAAAAATCTTCAATTAATCATCAACCTATCTCGTTTCATTTCACATTACTCCACAATTCCTCAACAATTCCGTGAAATCAGAAAATAATTTAAAAATAATTAATACCGCATTCTTCTAATATAAATGTCCAATCTCGCCGGGAGACCTCTCGCACCGCGAGCCCCCCAGAAAGTCTCGCGCCACACACACACACTACCACCTCCCCCGGTAGCTTCTCCCCTCTCACGGCGGTTGATCGGACTGCACCAAGCACTATTACACGTTTCGATTTGCGGCGCTGGCGCGCATGTGTTCGATAGAACGTGCCTGACGTCAGTGGGGAAGGGACGGGCGTCGCGAAAGGGTCTTATTCGAGAGGCAGGTGTGGTGTCGCTTTCATTTTCCAACGCCGGCCCTCATCACAATTCAAAGTCGTCCAGCGCCCGGCGAAAATGCCAGGTATCAAATAAAAATTGATTCGAAGCCTCGGGGGGGGGCAGGGAGAAAGGCAACAAAGGCCTCTGAAACCTAAACATCATCAAGGCCCAGACGTTTGGCTATCTGATTGTGAAAGAAAGAAATAATCATGGCGAGCGGCGCTGCAGAAAGTAACGTTCCCCAATGGAAGAGAGACCTGATCCAACGGCGGCGCCAACAGAACAAACAGCCGGGCAATGGCGTCATCAGCAAGCCCACATCGGCTTCTGAGAACAACAGTCATTCGAATCAGTGCATCGATGCATCAAGATCGAGGCTGGCCGACAGCAACGCACCTCCTGTCCAGGTCGGATTAGTATCAAGGGGTACCGCTGGTGGCGACACCGCGGCGCACAACCTGGTCGCCGGCGTCAGCCCAGTCGCGTGCAACATGCGCCTAGAGGCGGATGCGTCCCTCTGTTTGTCTTCGGAGGACCCTCCGAAGCTCACCGGAAGGACCCATCACTACGACAACGAGGATTGTCGTTCGTTTGGCGGTCGAAAGGCACCGAGGAACACCGACAAAGATCCCGACAATCTCTGCGTCTTTGCGGGATTCCCGAAGTCGTGTCTCGACGCTTCTAACGGTAAAATGTTGGGGAATAATGGCAAAATTGGGGAGGAATGCGAAAGCGACAGCTCCGAGGAGCTTCAGTATGGGCCGGGGATTGTCAACAGGCTTAAAAGTAAATATCTTAACCTAACTCTTCGCGAAGTCAATAAACCAAGGTTGTCCGTTCAAAGATTCCGTAGAGCCGCGAGTCTTGAGGATCTTTTGGACTGCGAGGACGATGGTGAGAAAGCTAGCACGAGGAAATTCGCCAAGAAGACGTCGCCATCGTCTGGCGTTGCTGCGAAAACTGATAGATATCGCAATGCAACGAGGGGCAATGAGTCTATGAAGCGTGCACGCAGTGTGGAGACTTTGATGAGGTATCAGGGTCCTTTGGAGGATGGAAAGTGTGCGCCCGTGAGGCAGGAGCCTGTAAACGATCATATTGTGCTGATCGACAGGACTGCGGTGAAGATTGAGAGCAGATTGATGGACGAGAGGCCAAAGGCAGTTAATAAGCCGAAACGATTGAAGCCACTGCTTGCTGAGACTGAAAGACCACCGCCGGATCTAGTCAAGACGACAATGAGGATTTTTGAGGGCTCTGTTAAGAAGCTGAAGCCTAAGGGCGAAGTTGCTGCGAAGGTTGCCACGTTTAAAACGATTAATGACACGTTCAAAGCGCAGACAATGAAGAAATGCGTTCCAAAACCACCGATTCAGCCAAAGCCATTCATTAATGGCAGTGCCAAGGCTCCAGGGTCGCCGAAAAAAATTCTTCTGCCAGCTAAACCCACTGTTGAGATTATAGAACGTGCTGATAGCTTAGAGGAGTACAAAAACGATGGCGTTGTCACGGAGCCCATTGTTCAGTCCGTTTCCTCTGTCGTCAGTAAATTCCAGCAGATTGAGAAGTCCCATTCGCCATCGCCGTCACCCGAGCCAGCTGCATACAAGCTCAAATTCTCGCCGACACCGAGTCCCGAGCCTCCACTAACTAAATTCAAGGACATCACAGCCAAATCGCCGCCATTAATCATTTCGTCGCCAGTATCACCGAAAAGAGAACTTCCAAGACAAATTTTAAGTCCTGTTAATTCGCCAGGGAGTCCTATCAAGGATTTTGTCCGACAAACGTTGACTCCGGAGCCAGAAAAGTTGTCTCCATTACCGCTGCACCAGGAACAAGCTGTGGAAGCTGATAAGGAGCGAAGTTTAACGCCAATTGAGATGAACGTTAGTGTAGAAGAGCCAACAAAAGCCCAGTATGAAGACAAATCTGTAGAGGATACTGCTCAAGAGACTGTAGATGGACCAAGAAAAATTTCCAAAACAGCTCTGGACAATATCAGTAAAGCTGGCAGTACGATTCAGTTCAACTTCAATCGTGATTCAACCTCCAAGAAGAGTTATTTGCCAGGCGCGATACAGAATGGTCAGAGTACGAGGCTAAAGTCATCGACGAATGGTGTTGAAGCAAAAACTCCGAGTCCGAGCAGTAATTCCAGTAGTTTGGAGGCTGAAGAAGCAGTTCCTGAGGTGGTTAACAGGATTCAGGAGCGATTGGACTCAGAAAAGACGATGGAAGTCAAGGAAGAAGTGATTCCTGCGCCAGAAAAGAAGCCTATCGGTGCAATTTCAAGTCTTGGCTTGATAAAATCAACAACCACAACGTCCTACGCTCAAGGGAATGACTGTAAGACGATAAAAAGTCCAAAGTCAGACACATCACCGCCTCAAAAGCAGATTGGAATCATTAGACCGTTGGTGTCGACGAAAACTCAAATGCCCCAACAGAATTTGAGCAATCGTGAGTTGGAAAAGAATTTAATAAATCGTGTTAAGAGTATAGAGCAACCGACGAAGGTTGTGGTGAGTCTGAAGACTGCTGAAGAGATACAGCCAGTGAAGAAAAGTGGTTCAGGAAGTGGCGGAGGACTGTGGGACACAAAGCCATGGAATCAGCAGAATAACACGATGGTATTCAACTTCAGTAACAGGAAGGACGTGCCAGATTATATCGAGAACGATGGCCTCATAATTCGAAGGAAAAGGGAAAAGCCGAAGGTGAGTTGATTGATTGGAAAGACGAAAGAAAGGAATTTGCAGCGATTTCACTTGATGCTGTGACGATGCAAGGAGAGAGAAAAAAAAAAAAATGAAAAAGTCTGGATTAAAACGTTGGCAATCGTGCGGAACTTCTTGGCAATCAGAGAGTCCAGCTCTTCCTCTTTCCCTGATCGACTGCACCCACTGCGTATATTTCACTTTCTTTCGCGCCTCTTTACTGTATAGGACAAAGGAAACCAAGCGTTATACATCGCACGACACATGCCAGTGCAATGGATACGCGTGGAATTCCAAAGCACCAACAGGGCTGGCTTGATATTCAAAACACGTGGGCTCAAGCTTGACTTCTCGTGTTTATCATTTGATACAATGGAGACACCCTGACCGTCATGATGTACATTACTATTCAACAATTATTTTCATCAGATGTTTAACAAACTTGACATCGCATTAAGTCTGTAAGAGAAGCGGTAAAAGAAAAGTCGAGATAACTTCATTAATGTCTTTCACAAAATTGATTATATCTCGAAAACTGCGCGAGATACGACAAAAATGCAAGAGACCTTTTTTGTAGAGAATTAAATTTCCTACAAAAAATGTTTAATGAGATTTTTTCGTATCCCTCAAAGTTTTCGATTTATCTGTAAAAATAGAAGTGTC
>JABSMT010000852.1:0-10699 GCA_018902335.1 Eumacrocentrus americanus | reverse complement strand
GTGGGTAATTTGCACAGCGCAAATTACCCACGACTTGTTAATTTCCTTCCCCTATTCTATTTATTAATTTTTTTCTACATTTATGACGATATGTTTTTATTATCGATATCAATCAGATCATCTAAGAAAATTAATTTAAAAAACAAGCAACGATATTATAACTTACAATAAGCAGCTTGTGGGTAATTTGCGCAGAGCAAATCGCCCACATTATTTATTTATATCAATTCAATTATTTTGAGCGTTTCCCGATTTATCTATCCCTTTAACCATTGGTTTAGCTTGCCTTGTCCCTTCATGAGCCATTTATTTATTTTTTTATGCTTTTTTTATATTCAGTCATTTTTACATATTAGCTTGAATAGGATATAGGTGTCTAGTTTTCAATGAGGTGCACTATCTAACTATGTTACATTCTATGACCAATATTGCCAACCGAAAATGGCCGTGAGTAATTTGCGCGATGGGCAATATGCAGCAGTCCCCTCAGGATCAGAAGATCAGAACGTCACATATGGAATCTCGAGAATTTCAAACAGGTGGTAGCCATGTAGTTGATGCAGCCATTGGTAAACCTGAGATAAAAATGGGTGGGAGGAGAGGAACTGGAAGGGAGTGTGCACAATCAAAGTTGATAGCCGATAGTGGCCGATACGCGATACGCCGCCAGCTGTGTGTCTCTCCGAAGTGCGTACAGCTAGTAGGTATACGTGAGAGCTATATACGGCTCGAGTCGTCGCTAACATTTATTCTCCACGCAATAGGTACTTATTTACCAAAAAAAACCTCCGACTCTTTGCACAATGATTCTATCCACAAATCTACGAGGCTTTGAAAAAAAATAAAACATCAGTTTTCGTTTCGTGTTAATCGCATGCGGTCGACTGTGAATGATTAAGTAAAAAAAACCAAGATTACGGATATGTGTGAGAACGTGTGCGAGTGTGATTAACCTCGAGAGTCATAGAGTCATATTGTTCCCACATCTGGGGCCGCAATGACAACGAGGGAACTTTACGTCAAGGTATAAAGCCTATGACTTTGCTGTATTTATTTCATGTCTGTTCAAGTCCATCATCAACAACGCAAGACAAAAAATAGATCATGAGCTCCAACTGCATTATAGGGATAATTTAGTTGGATAGAACCTTCGTTTGTGGTCTGACATTTGACTTGGTCGTACGAAAGAGGGTTGTCCGAGGTCATATGACGGCTGCGTGGTTCGATAATGTCAACTTGAACGAATCGAACGCTCCTACGGCTTTTCCGAGCATTTCGCGCCACAACAGAGCACGCAATGTTAACAATAATATGTAGTCTAGATAAGAGGAAGAGGATATGTTCATTCGACAACATACAGCACAACTGCTTTATCTGTTCTACTTATAGTTTTATTTCGTGTACTCAACTTATTTTATTATGTATGCTTCTAAATATGTTTATAATTGTATACATTGTCATGTGGTAAATACTCGCTTTTCTTGATTCTATCATTCGTTTAATACATCTTTGGGGGCTTCTCTGAATTATTCATCGAGTCTTATCATTCCAATAGGCGTAATTTGTCCACGTCATCACTTGAATGTAGTTTGTACTGATTTTTTCGCCTTCTTATTCTTCTTCTTCTTCTTCTTCTTCGGGAAAATTTAATTGAAGGCTGCAGACTAATTTAATGTAGCCCACATGTGATAAGATTACCAGAGACTGTTGCTGTTGATGATATGAATCAGTTTCAGTAGTGAAGCGGTAAAAGAAGATAACTCAAAAATTATGATAAATTTTAGACACTCATTTTTACAAATATCTCAAAAACTTTAAGAGATACGAAAAAATCTTATTGAACCTTTTTTTTTGTAGAGAATTGAATTTTCTACAAAAAAGGTCCTTTGCATTTTTATCGTATCTCACATAGTTTTCAAGATATAACCAATTTTGTCAAAGATTTTAATGAGAAAGTTATCTCGACTTATCTCCTTTTACCTCTTCACTACTGGTTTGCCACTCTGCCTTGAAAAATATAATATAATGTATATGTTAAATGACATGTATATTGATCGAATAAATCGTTTTCAACGAAGAAAATATTCTTTTTTTTTCACAAGAGAAAGTTAAAATGTGAATAATGAGTACAACTGAGAGACTAATTTAACGAGCTGTGGTGAAATGAAGAGTCTCGCTAGCTAGCTAACAATCAATGGGGAAAATATATTCTCAGGAAAAAATACAGTCCGAGTTTCATAATAAAAGATTTTAAACGTCTTGAGTTAGTCCATTCCCTGTGAATGCTACAAATACTGCAGTTTTGCCGAAAATATCGAATTTCTTTAGTCCTGTTTTCGTTCTTTGTATATGGATACATTTATAAAATCGACAGATGAAGTAATGTCAATACAAACGGGCCGTCGAGGGCAACGAAAATTGCTTTGAAAACAAAAATAGAACGCGATAAAATACAAAATAAATAATTGACTATGACGCTATGCGTAATATACATTTATGTCTTTTATATAATCGAGTGATCCATCGCATAATTCAAAATTTCCCGTATTTTCACACCTGACGGAGATTCAAGTGAGCGCGACACATAAAATGGTTTATCACCATCGGACCATGAAATCGACTACGTCCAGCATTAATTAATGATGGTAATGCTTAACGTCAGTCAGCGAGGAAAAGAAAATTGCTTGAATCAGCAAAAGGCTCTTTACTTAAAAATGTGTGTTCTCATGCTCTAAATTCCAACCGATGACATGAATGCGGAAGTTGATTATTTCTTTCTTCTTCTTCTTGTTTCTTTTTTTTCGTAATATACCGTTACGGTCTGCTTGACTCGTGACTCGTATAGTCGTATAGTATAGGTACTCAAGCCAAGCCTGAGAGAATACCCTCGCATACAAAATTGAAAATTTCTCCACGGATAGACATAAATTTTCTAGCACTAAGTCTCCTCAACATGTCCATCCCTCATAATTACACCTAATAACTTTTGGATATGGATCATTATCATCATCAATAGACAATAAATGTCACCTTTTCATGTCTAGAAGTGCATGAAATTAATTCTAGCAGTCCTTGTTATCAATAATGTGCTGGGAAAGTATTAAAAAAGCCTGTAGTTACATTTTATATGCATTGGGGCTATTATTTCATCGAAAATTCATGTGGATTAATAAACATTTTGGTGTTTTAGGGGGCTAAAGTATGGGTGCAGCATCCGGAAAAGGTTTGGGAAGGTGCTGTGCTCTTGGAGGACTACAAGAGCGAACGTGGCCATGTCAAACTTCAAACGGATGACTCAAGAGAGAAACGAACGCTAGAAATAAAATCAGATGTGGATTTACCACCACTACGCAACCCCGACATCCTCATTGGCGAGAACAACTTAACATCATTGTCCTTTCTCCACGAGCCCGCAGTCTTGTACAATCTACAAGTTCGCTTTCAACGTCACTGTATTTACACGTACTGCGGAATCGTCCTGGTGGCCTTCAATCCATATGATGAACTCCCAATCTACGGCAATGACACAATTTGGGCGTATCGGGGTCAGGCTATGGGCGATCTTGAGCCCCACATATTCGCCGTGGCCGAAGAGGCATACACGAAGCTGGAGAGGGAGCTTCACGACCAATCAATCATTGTTTCCGGCGAGTCTGGCGCCGGAAAAACCGTCTCGGCCAAATATGCAATGCGTTATTTTGCCACAGTTGGTGGTTCTTCGACTGAAACACAGATTGAGAAGAAGGTTTTGGCCTCGTCGCCACTTATGGAGGCTTTTGGTAATGCCAAGACGACGAGGAACGACAATTCCTCGAGATTCGGCAAATTCATTGAGATACAGTTCAGTAAGAATTACCACATTACTGGAGCAAATATAAGGACGTATTTATTAGAAAAATCCAGAGTTGTCTTCCAAGCAAATGGAGAACGAAATTATCATGTTTTTTATCAGCTCTGTGCTGCAGCAAAAGCCTCTGCTGCCACTAGTGAAGTTTCTGTGGGCCTGCGAGGCTTCGAGCTGGAAGATGGATCAAGCTTTCATTATCTCAATCAAGGTAACAGCTTAGTTATTAATGGTCTGGACGATGCCCAGGCCTTCCAGGACACTTTATTGGCCATGTCGAGGCTTGGATTTGAAGCCAGCCAGCAGGACCAGGTCTTTCGACTACTCGGAGCCATCTTGCATCTGGGAAATGTAAGAATAAGTCATCGTGCTGAGGGCCACAGTGACCTCAGTGAAGCTGTGGACTCTGAGGCATGCTTCATTTCGCCCACAGACAAACATCTTGTAACATTTGCCAAGCTCATGGGCTGCGATGCAAGCGCTATGCGAAAATGGCTGTGCAACAGAAAAATTGTCTCGATGCGAGATATAATCCTGAAGCCTATGAACGTCGAGCAGGCAATCGGAGCACGCGATGCTCTCGCCAAGCACATTTACGCCGAGCTTTTCAATTTCATTGTTGGTAAAGTTAACGAGTCACTTAAGAGCAAAAGCAAAGCTCAATCATTTATCGGTGTTCTTGACATCTATGGTTTTGAGACATTTGAGATCAATTCTTTCGAGCAATTCTGCATAAATTACGCGAATGAAAAGCTCCAACAGCAATTCAATCAACACGTCTTCAAGCTTGAGCAGGAGGAGTACATGAAGGAAGAGATTGAGTGGACTTTTATTGATTTTTATGATAACCAACCCTGCATTGATCTTATTGAAACGAAACTGGGAATTCTGGACTTGTTGGACGAAGAGTGTAGAATGCCCCGAGGCTCTGACGACTCTTGGGCAGAGAAGCTTTACACGAAGTGTATTAAGTCGAAGCAATTTGAGAAGCCAAGATTTGGCACGAGTGCTTTCCTCATTCATCATTTCGCCGACTTGGTGGAGTACTCGACTACTGGATTCTTAGACAAAAATAGAGATACCGTGATGGAGGAGCAAGTCGATGTTCTTAGATCCAGTGACAACATGCTTCTCAAGCTATTATTCTCTGGTGATCCACCAAAATTAGCAGTGCCCAATCAAGTGAAGATTAGAATCTCTGCACAGAAGGCACTGACTACTAGCACACCTAAACAAAACAAGAAAACAGTTGGCTCTCAATTCCGTGACTCCCTTAATATGTTAATGTCGACTCTCAATGCAACCACGCCTCACTACGTTCGATGTATCAAGCCGAACGACTCTAAAGAGTCCTTCGATTACAATGCAGTGCGTGCAATGCAGCAGCTACGAGCCTGTGGAGTCCTGGAGACAATCAGGATATCAGCTGCGGGTTTTCCAAGTCAAAGAACGTATGCTGACTTCTTCCAGCGTTTCCGTTGCCTCTGTCCCCAGAAACATGTCCTGAGGGATGACCTGAGAGAGACCTGTCGACGGATTCTTCAACAGTATATCAAGGACGAGGACAAGTTCAAATTCGGAAAGACTAAGGTGCTCTTTAGAGCCGGTCAGGTGGCGTATTTAGAGAAATTGAGAGGAGAGAGACAGCGTGATGCCTGTGTGATGATTCAAAAGTCTGTGCGAGGCCTGATACAGCGTCGAAGATACCAGGCCATACGTAGGACTATTTTAGGCCTCCAGCGACACGCACGAGGTTGTTTAGCGCGAAAGAAGGCCCAGTCTGTACGTCGAGAGCGTGCTGCCATCAAAATGCAGACGAAGGTCCGAAGTTGGCTAGCGAGAACGCGTTATCTGCGAATAAAGCGCACTGTCCTTGGTCTTCAGACCCGTGCCAGAGGACTATTAGCAAGGCGACGTTATGCTGCGATGAAAGACAATGCTGCAGCCACGGTCATCCAGAGATTTGCTCGAGGATATTTAGTCCGAGTGGCTTGCAAACAGAAAATCAAGAATATCATCATCGTCCAGTGCTGTGTACGTAAATTCATGGCCAAGAGGATCTTCCGAAGACTTAAAGCTGAAGCTAGAAGCGTTGAGCATGTCAAGACGCTTAACAAGGGCCTGGAAAAGAAGATCATCAGCATGCAACACAAGATCAACGAAATAGCCAAGGAAAATCAAAACTTGAAAGCAGTTCGGTCTGAATTTGGCGACCTAAAGATGAAGCTAGAAGGAATGAAAGCTCTGGAGCTGGAAAATAAGAGATTACTGGGACTTGTGTCGGAGAAAGATAAAGAACTGAAGCGTGTGGACGTGATTGTCAAGCGTGAGAGAGACGAGAAGATGGAGCTGCTGCTTGAACGAGAGAAGCTGATTCAAGAGAAGGAGGAAGAGAACAAGCGGCTTTATTCAGAAATGGAGAAGCTCAAGAAGGAAGTTGCTGCTGCGAATGACAAATTGAAGACGGATCAGAGAGGTGCTGAGGAGAATCTTAAGCACAGATTGGAGCAGGAGAAGGATCTTCTGCTGTTGGATCACGACCAAGATCGTGGGGCTTATCAAAGGCTTCTCAAGGACTACCAAGATCTCGAGGAGCATGTGGAAGTGTTGGAACGAAAACTGGCACTTCATGTTCCAGGACACTCACGCTCCCTCAGCAATGCCTCGAACAGTAGTGCTGGTGGACACATCACGTCTACTGAACTCGTTCAAGACGATCAGAATATCGATTTTGGATATGGATCAGTCCGTTCTACAATCTCCTCATCGACTCCGTACTCTCGGGTGGAGACTATCGATTGGAATCAGCCGAGATCTGACAGTCCACCTGATGGAGAGGCTCAACCAGCGAAATCACCACCAGAAACTAATGGAGAAACGCTTCAACCCCTTAATATAGACATTGGGCTTGTGCTGAAGCTTCAGCAGAAGCTCAAGGACGTGGAAAGTGCCAATGGAAGGCTTATTAGAATGGTAGAAGATTTGGAACGAGACAGTCCAGAGGAGAATTTGAGGACTCAGGATACATTTAAGCTTGAGGAACTTGAAATGGAGAATTCCCAGCTGAAGAATGATCTAAATTCATTGAGGAAGACCGTGGCGGGGGCAGATACTGCCATGATTCAGAAGCAACTCATAGGTAAATAGATTAAATGTCTTTTTAATAAAGTAAATTTAGAGATTATATCTTTGGGATTTTTTTACAAAATTTATTATAACTCGATAACTATGCGAGATACGATAAAATTGCATATAAACAATTTTATAGAGAATTAAATTCAATACAAAAATGGTCTTAAGCAATTTTATTGTGTCTCTCACAATAATTGAGATATATCGAAAAATATAAAGTAATTATTTATTTATTGCCACCAGGACAATTCGAAGCGCTGCAAGAAGAACTTGAACGAAGGAGGGAAGAGTGCATTCAGCTGCACAGCGTCCTGGCTGATAACACAAGACGGATGAAGAGCCTAGGTTCTAATTATGGACGAGACGTAGATATTATCAATGAAGATGGTGAACTGGTCCTGGCCTTTGAAGCTCAGAAGAAAATCAATAGGTAAATAGACAAAAATGCTTTGCATTTTACTGTAAAACCTAATTAATTTTTTTTACTTCAGGCAATTGGAGGATGAGATACAGGCAAAGGAAAAAAACTGGCGAGCGCAGCGTGACGAGTGGCGCAACGAAATTGATCGACTGCAGGAGGAGATTCAAAAGCAACAGAAATTATTGTCTGTTAATCTGAGTAAAACCCCTCAGACACAAACTGAAGCATTTATGCAACACGAAATCGCGAGACTCACATCAGAAAATCTAGTAAGTACTTTTATTTATGCTCCTGTACATTATTAATTAGTAAAATTTATATATTATTGAATTTTTTACAATAAAGGACCTACAGGAGAGGTACGATAAGATGGCAGAGGAATGTCAGAAGCTGAAGAAACGCTGCCGGATTCTTGCAAAACGTTTGCGTGATGCTGGATGTAAGTTACATTACTTTAAAATAAATTCTAGTCGATATTATTATCATACAACAAAAAGAGTATGAATAAGATTAAAGGGGAGGAAATTAACTGAAGATATAAATTATAAATGATTGAATGTGGGCCCTTTGCTCTTGTATTATTGCGTTCGAAGGCGAGGAAAGCGATTCGAAGGACATTACTGAAGCTCCAAAGCCTCGTCCCTATATGATTATGGGTACTGGTGAGTCAAAGGTCCCATTTGGTAACTATCAATATTCACCTCATTGTCATCTATGTATAAAAATTCTCAAATTCAAACATCGGACCACTAGATCGCGTAAAATATTATCGTCTTCAGCTCCACCACCATCAGTCATGCCACCTGAATAATTTAACCGTCTACAATTCAATCATATCCGCAGGGCATAACTAAATAATTTATTTCAGTACCAGACACCATCGAAACACCAATGAATCAATCCGTGATTGGATCGGCTCAGTCGACGACGACGAATGGAACCATAATGCCTGCCATCAGGAAGAAGGAACGAGACTACGAGGGAATGTTTGAATTCAAGAAGGAAGATGTCACAGTCATTATTCGTCATCTTGTAATAGGTACAATAAATTCATTAATTCAATTTTCATTCCAATTTTTCACAAAATTGATCATATCTCGATAATCCTGTGAGGTGCCACAAAAGTGCATGTAATCAATTTTGTAGAGAATTTAATTTCCCACAAAAAAGGTCCTATGAAATTTCCTCACATCTCCTATAGTTTTAAAGATATTTGGAAAATTGAAAACTTCTTTGGGATTTATCTGACTTTTTCTCTTATTTTTTAGAATTAAAACCAAAAGTCTCAGTGACTCTTCTGCCTGGACTCCCGGCCTACATACTCTTCATGTGCATCCGTCATACAGATTGCATAAACGATGACGATAAAGTGCGATCGCTTCTCACTGGTTACCTAAACTCAGTCAAACGTGTGATAAAGAAACGAGATGACTTGGACTCAGCTGTCCTCTGGTTAAGCAATACACTGAGACTGCTGCACAGCATGAAGCAGTATTCTGGTGACAAGCCATTCCAAATCGAGAATACACCCCGACAAAATGGTCAGTGTCTTCGGAATTTCGATCTGAGCGAGTATCGTGTCGTCTTGAGCAACGTTGGAGTTTGGATCTTCAGCAATATAATGACTATCCTGAAGGAGAGGATTCAAGCACTCACAGTACCAGCTCTCTTGGAGCATGAGGCCATTACTGGTCTGAATTCGAATAAACCTGGAAGACCGAGGTCGTGTTCAATGGGCGAAGAGCCTGAATCAACTCAGCAGAAGTTGGACAAGCTCCTGGATGAGCTCTATTCCATTCTCAAGACTCTTCAATACCACGGTGTCGATCCTGAAATAATTGCTCAATTATTCAAGCAATTATTTTACTTTATGTGTGCCAGCGCTCTGAATAATCTGCTATTGAGGAATGAGCTGTGTCACTGGACCAAAGGAATGCAGATCAGATACAATTTGAGTCATCTTGAACAATGGGCGCGGGATCAACGATTAGCATCAGCTGCTGAAGCTCTTCAGCCAATTGTTCAAGCAGCCCAACTGCTGCAAGCACGAAAGACCGACGAGGACGTTGCATCTGTCTGCGAGATGTGCAATAAACTGTCTGCCAATCAAATTGTGAAGATTCTCAATCTTTATACACCGGCAGATGACTTTGAAACGCGTGTACCAGTAACATTTATCAAGAAAGTCCAGGCTACGCTTGAACAGCGACGAGAGAATAACGAGCAGGTAACAATTATTATAATTATATTTATCATTTTATCTTAGTTGAATTGGTAAAATTATTTATATTAATGTTTTTTTTCAGCTGTTAATGGACCTAAAATACTCTTATCCTGTAAGGTTTCCATTCAATCCTTCGAATATTCGTCTGGAAGACATCGAAATACCACCGGCTCTTAATTTACCGATGCTCAAGAAGGTTTAAAAATTCATTTTCTTAATTATATATATACAAAACAATGCCTGGGTTATTCATTCAGCATACTGTGCGAACCATCAAGTTATCATCGCACATTTTGTACAATGTCTATTGAGTTTTTTTACTATCTCTATACTTATTTATTGTACTTAAATTATTGTAGTCGACAAAGTGTATTAGTGAATTGTTTTTCAGCCTAGAAGTTTGTTGAATGAGTGATCTAGCAAATGTGATTGACAGACATGGGCGTCATGTAAGTCTTTGTAGTTAATGAAATCCAAGTATGACAAACGTTCAATAAGTATCCAATTGCCATAACAAAGAACTAATAGCTTGCAATAGATAAAATAATTTTCATTGTACTTTTGATGATGATGTCGTTCATCATGCACATCATGAGCTATTATTTTTCTTTACCGTTCAATTAAATATTATGATATTCTCCAGATGAAATATATAGTCTAAGGTTACTTTTGAAATATCTGTATAATTAATTGTATTATAGAATGAGAATAGATTTGAAAGAATTAAGAATTGTTATATAGAAACATGCACTACTGGCCAAATGGTATATTTTGTTATTATACAGAGGGATAAGTAGCAAAAAATATGAAATTATTGTGGTCAAGTTGTTAAAAAAATCTTAAAGTATTGGAATGAAATAGGAAAGATAAATTATATCCTGTTAAGTTTTATTTTACAAATGTATAAAAAAAATAGAAATCGTGTGAACAATGTTGCATTTTGTGCCATCTTGAATGTAGATTAATAGTCTATTTTTCCTGGGTATTAATTAATCGATCCGTGATCAACAGTGATTGTGAATATTTTTGTTGCATTTCACACATATCTTAGATGCTCATAGATCATTCAAGCCCAAGA
>JABSMT010000841.1:0-10699 GCA_018902335.1 Eumacrocentrus americanus | reverse complement strand
ATATATATATATGAAAAGACTGAAAAAATCAGGATACGACTCTGGTATATTATGAGTGTTGTAACGCCCACCAACAATTGTCACGGGGCCTCTCTTTTTCCTTATATTTTCAACGAAGGCAGTGATCCCCGACTGACTTACAGCAGTATCCCCTTCATCGCACGGAAGCGAAATAAAAAAGCTCGTTGGAAACGAGACATCGGAAGGAAGGACACAGGCGAGGGCGAAGCCGGGGAAAGCACTATCGTGGAAAATTATGTCTGCTCTATCTCAGGCTAAAAGCAGAGGTGAGGAGATGGTACAGGAAGATGTGGAATAGCAAGACTAAAAGCGAGACCGAACTTCCTTTGGCTATATGAAAGCGAAACTTATTATATAGTAGAATCACTAATTTATGTTTCCTGCTATTCAATAATAGTTTGACGATAAAAGATTTATTTGTCAAGATTGAATTTATTTCTTTTTTTTTTATAATATTTTTTTGCAATATTTTTTCCAGTTTCTATAATTCTCATTAATAAAAAGACACACAGGATGTGCACTATTGACTATTTATATAGCTAATATTTATTTCTACTTTTTCTCTTTTTTTTTACAATGGTGAAACTCTCTATACCAAAGCATTGTTACGAGTACGATAACGACCTCCCCAGTCGTCCATGTTCCCGGCTCGAGTAACCGTTGCCACGATGGCGGTGCAATAGCAATAATGGAAAAGAATCCACGGCAAGTGTATATATATACGTCGTAGCTATTCTGTTATTACTCAATAAATATAACCTATCTCAGAGTGGCAACTCCTTTCTCTTCCTCCGTATAAAATCACCTTCCTTCATTATTATTTCACTAAGACATCAAAAAGCAGGGATAAATGTGAGATTATCCGCAACGATTCAATGCATTCATTGGCCGTATCGTCTGTACTAGATTACTATGAGCTCACCTCGAATGACTATATTGGTTGCTCCACATGCAATACCCGTAATTACGTTATTCCATTCAAGGGTATTTAGCTAAACCAGGAGGAATTAGTGCTACGTCAGGGGTGAAAGGGTCCCCGAGCTCCCAATCAGTCTAGAGATTGAGTCTTCAGCTTAATTTGCACTTAATTTTCGCCATTGAGCTGCTAACCTCAACACTGGTATTCATGCCACGCCGAATATCAATGAAAATTGCAGATTTAAACCAGACCACGAAGATTCTTGTTAGGAACCCAATCTTTTTTTATATTCGTCGAATGGACAAGTAGCTCCAATTGTGTCTCGACATACCCGTTGTCCAATCTGACTCATGACATCGCAACTGTACTCGTCACGACGCCATGAAGAGTTTCTCAACAACCCTAACAAGCGTTCCCAAGAATTGTCCCGAGCAAGACGGTGAAGAGGAGGATGCTTGACGATCCCCGCAGGTGCATCCACCTCTCATACGTATATAGGCTATACGCTTAGCATTGTCGTTGTCGTCGGCATATAGGAGCCAATTCTTCCTTCTACTACTGGGTGGCGTATTTACATTCGCTGCAGCGCAATGGGATTTCATGGGCGGAAAGTTTTCAACAAGATATTCGCACACGACCACGCAACTGTTGGAGAAGTCGTAGTATTGAGAAACTCGTGAAAAAAAACGAAACAACTCTCAACACGACATGATGAAAAAATATCCATGACCCGCGCAACTCCTGCGGAAGAGAAAAAATATATCAGCTAATTTATTTTTATTTTTGAATTTGCAATAATGCTTTACATGAATATATATTTTTTAAAGACACTTTTGGGATCCCATGATGATAAAACAGGTTTCCGGAGAATTACGAGCGAACCGTGCGGTGTATCAACGACTATATTAACGCGTCTTATCCCTCTGGCAGTTAGATCCACGCGGCAATGCATGGTATGACGTTAAGTGGTATACGGACGTCGAGCAGAATGAGGCCGAGGCAGCTGTTGCTAACGCAATTTTCCCCTGATATAAATCCTCAGGGGCCAACGATATTGAATCAAACCACGTGGCTAGGAGGTTGGGGACATATAGCTTTATTCGCGGCCGTGGAGCTTTTCTCTAGGCCCCCATTGGAGGGCTAAGTAGATCCACGGGTATAGAAAGAGTCAACCTATATACCTATATACGTACAGCCATTTCCACCGTTACTGCGTTCCTGCCAACGAGCGAAGAATGGGGAAAAAAATTGAAGACTATAAAAGGATAAGAGGATAAAAGGGAAGTACATAGAGAAGAGATAATTAAAGATTTGAGTGATGAAATTTAATCACCAAAAAATTATTCTTTACCTATGATAGGAAATAAAAATATTGTATTCTGCCGAAAAGTGACGTGCTCTAATCTTGATCCAAGTTGACTTTTGAGACGACCGAAATACTAGATTTCTGGTTTTGAAGAAAAGTCTGTCTGTCTATCTGTCATTGCACAAATAAACAAGCTCAATGATCTGGCGAATGGCTTGTTTGAAATTTGACAGAAAGTTACCTAAGATATTTTGTATAAGTCAATGATCATGTAAAGTTTCTTTTTGACATGACTGATCGGTTGTAAACGTCTCGTTACAACACAATGAGTGGAATATGTAGGTTTGAAGCAATATTTTGACCGTTTTCAACAGTTGATCGATCGTGTATATCGTCGATAGAGAGAGTTGACTGAGGTTTGATGGTGAGCGAGTAAGCCGGGCGTTGTAGAGTCGCAATGCGGTGCATGATCGAATTATGTATAAATACATTGGCCATGGCTGGTCGCTTCACGGCCAATGTGGCGCGCGGACTCGAGGCGCACATATGTACGCACGCACCTCTCTAAAGCGAGATAGAGAAGAGAGGAAGAACGAGAGGGATGGAGAAACAACGATGATCATGACTATAATATCGTTCCAGGAATAAATGACGATGGCCCGCATTGAATCGCCTATGTATCTGCCTATGAATTACTACCATAACTGTCCACGAAGGCCCAGCACGTGCACTGGCATTCGCGAAACGCCATTATGAGACTATGAATTGCACGGTTTCATTGAATCATGAATTATCACGTCCTGGTTGTCTACATTCTCAAGTGGTTTTTGCCAAAATCATTTTTACTACCAATGACACGGCTTTCAAGGGGCGAGGAGGGGGTTGGTTAGAGGTCGATCTCTACATTCTTTGATATACCCGAGGGATGTGGCAAAAATCGGAACGGTTCGAGCGAGGGAAAAGATAGAGAAACATCGATGCGCATTCAAGCCTGAGGCGACGATTTTTCGTCGCCCACAAACCTTTGCCAGTTCGTTATGACGGCTCATCTTTTTCTCGAACCACATGATTCATATCCTGAAGTGATGTATGAGACTGATAGATATACCTTGAAAAAAACCACCAAGGCATCTAAACTTTGTGTGACTGTATTCATATGGGAACTCGCAGCACTTTTTGTGCTATGTCGAATATTCGACAGTTTTAGGAAGACGTAAGAAGTATCCCAGGCGGAAATATCCGGCTGACCATAGCCCATCCTCTCACCACTTCGGCCACCCTTTCTATCTCTCTGTATATTCGTCGCATTGAAAGACCGGGCGACAGCAGACCAGTCGGACTGGTGTGTAAACCGGTTGCCGAGTCGTCCAAGTGCATCGGTAACATCTGGCGATTCGATGGCTCGACCGAAGCGTGAAGGCGGATGTGATATCAAGGGGGTGGGGGATGAGGGATGAGGGTGACTATGGTTTGCCCAACATCTAGAGTCATGGATGTCGGGAACTTACAAATTCCTCCCGTCGATTGGAAGTTTCGAGTTCGAATGGTGAAAAAGTTAATCACCAAGTTTTCGAGACTGGAAATTTATATAAATCCGTTTACCTTGAAGTGAAGCCGGTGATAATTACGTTAATTAGTTTGAATCAGAATTGCATTTACGCTCTTAGTTGAGTTCTGAAATTTTGACAATGGACTACATCCGATTACACGGCCATTATTCCTAACCGCCAAACCAGAGCTAGTTTGTACAATTGAGAACTCAGGAAGGGATAACGAGACACTCTGAGGTCATTCGACTGGCGGACCGAAAATTTTCCAGCGTCCCCTCGGTCAGCTCTCGCGACCTTCCGATAACACATTATCCTTATCCAGAGCGAGAACCTCTAGTAGGAATCGCCTCAAACAAGCCTCAATTCGATCAAGAAACTCGTGTTGCAACCCAACATGTAAAGAAGAATTTCCTTAATGAAGTCTTAATTTACCTTCAAAAAGTCCTTTTTCAGATAGAAAAACCATATTTACGGTTAGAAGATACATATCGTCGCAACCAGTGATCCTAGAACGATCAGACAAAAACCACTTTCTTCAGAATTTAATCAGCTAAAAACGCCTCCTTGACACTCTGGGTCTATCTATAACCGTTTAAGAAATATTTACGATGAAAGGTCACCAGAATGTGCCGACCGTGGCAATCTAACGCTCCCTTTAAAGGCGCGTTAAAGTGCCTCGATTCCATTCCTACTAGGGATACGCTTTCGACTCAGTAAATAATTCTCTACCTCAATATCTGAACGATATATTTTTTTCAGGCACTCCCCACCAATTCGTAGTTCGGCGGCAGACTCTAATACCTAAACCTTTATCGAAGAGAGAAGTAATGAGTAATGGCAGGCGTCCATCATCGAAGGGTGCATGTGTCTGACGTGCGTTAGTTACGTACTACTATACTCTCGCAGCCGTCTGGCTCATGACATCGAGCGTGAAAATCTACTACATACACATCCACACGTACCTTTTCTACTTGGACTTATTTCCCTTCTCGTTCACGTGCACACTTTGGCGGCGAAACAATTTTCTTTCGCACTCAAGACCCTCTGGTGGCAATTCCACGCGATCGAGTTAGTGAATTGCAGCGAAAGTTGAAACAATATCGAACTTATCGGTGAAGGAACCGGATGCGGGAGCGGTGAATTACGACTGCTCGAATGTGCATGGAGGGGGGATGACTTGTAAGCCACGTGAAAACGAGCGGAGTTGCGATGTGGTGGTGTAGTAGTGTAGTAGTAGTAGCTCGTTGGAGGGTGATCGCAGTGATGGGTTGAGGAAACTAGAGTGGGAGAGAGGTTGAAAGTCAGCGACATTCCGGAAGCTTGAGTTACGATCCACAACGTCCAGACTGTTCCGCACAAAACCCGGAAAATAGAACCCGTCGAATAGTGGCAATGACATAAACTGACGACAGTGAAATTTTCACCACGTGATTGGTTGTTCAAGGCATGTCCGTTGAAAGCGTTTGCTGACGGTATACGAAGCTATGAAATCAAACGACTTTGGTTGTGTGAGAGAATAACTATCAAGGCGTAACAAAAGCACTGCGAATGGAAACTTTAAGATTGAATTAAAGTATGTCATCGTAAAGAAGATCAATATTTACTAATTAAATAATATAACTAATGATATCTTTATCTCATTCAGTGAAAGGATATGATATCTCCCATAATAAACTATCAAATCGTCTCTTTTTGGATATCGAGAGAAGAATGAGGTGAAACGTCCCCAGCAGTCGTTGACAGAGATGACTCTTGCGATGGAGATACGGCACGCAAGAGGGTCGTTGAAGAGTGTAGATAGTAGTTGATGGCGGATGTGACGGCGCGAATAAAACAGGTCGCGAGATCACGCTGCATTGAACGAAAAAGATCACACTGCGTCCGAGGTTCTACTTTATGATCTCAAACATATACCCCAACGGTATACATCCTGCCCACTATATATATTCCTTAGCTGTCTTGAAGCCACCTCTTTCTTCTCGCCGGTTTATACTAAGCTCCACGAGGCATGCGGCGCGGTGTTATCGATACGATTTCCATAAACGAGCGAGCCGGGTGTTTGGCTTTCGGGCGGAACATCTACATAACGGGCCGATCTGAAGACTTTGAATTCTCGAGTGACTATATATAGGTACTGTATATGTGAGTATTAGTTGGATGTGCCGTTCAAAAGTCGAGGTATGTGCAAAGGAGTATATGGAAGGAGCCGAAATATACTATCAGAAAGTATTTTTTTATGCCGATCTAAAAAGAACTATGAGCAGCACAGCTCATTTTATCGTTAGGCGCGCGCCAGACAAAAATCCAGGGATAATAAGACACTCCCAGGGACTTCATCTGGGGATATGCAATAATTTTGATTCCATTTTTTCCTCACCAACTGCATTTATATACAGCAATAGAACAATACAACTTCAAAAAAATTAAGTACGTACAAAAATGCTGTGGACAAGCATCAACAATCATTATAGGAGCAGCAGCACAACTTGTTTGGACGACGCTTGTGGCGGTGATAAATTAATTTGGAAAACAAGGGCGGGCACTGCAAGGCAAGCCCCGCAATATTGTGGAGTCAGGTATATGCATGTACCTACAGTGAAGAATCAGACAACATTCATACGCGGCGGCAACCAGACTCGGCTTTGAAAAGAGCCCAAGCGAACTTTATTAATCTTCCCTTTTTTTTTGTCGGCTCATTGTTATTCGTTATGCATTTTCCTCTATTATTATTTACTCGCTTAGAATTACTGGGGCAATATTTCCCCTTTCGTTATAGGCAATGTAAACGACCTCTGTATACATTGTATTCTATTTAATACTGCGTGTCGTATATAATTGATTTCTTGATCAAATTGAAAAAAGATTAAATATATTCGAGTGATAATTATTTTCCGTTCTACAATTTACATTGAATCGAATAAACGACGACAATCAGATGTATAATGCGGTTTCGCGGTTGAAAACATCGTTACGTGTATGCTGATTGTAATTGTGTGTCCGATGGGATGCGGAATCGAATCGTTGGAGCGAGAAAAGGAGGATCATTTTCATCATTGGTTAGTGGATGAATGGAACAGCGGTAGAGAGGAAAAGAGGAAGCGAGAAAAAATCCCGGATATTCAGCGGTTCAGTGAAACAATGTAGTGCAGTATAGTAATTTCGAAATTCGTGGCAATGTTGAATAGCTCAAACGAGATGTCCAAGTGGCTCTTTCAATTCCACTCAATTTGAAAGCTCTACAAATCACCTTGTTTTTCATCATTTTATATAGGAGGCGTGTTAAAATAATTTGTACGATCCTCCACGATATACATTGGCGAAAAACTATATCTATATTTTTGCAAATGATATCATAGGTGAAGAAAAATTGAAAGCACTGGCAGCATGACAACCAGAGGAAAAAAATGACATCTAAATAACAACTGCTGTCCAATTAGTAATTTGGTATGTCAACAAAAATTATGTCTACGTTTCCACGAATAGATGTTCGATTTTGAAATTGAGATAATATCGATGTACAAATTTACTAGAAGGTATCGGGCATTTCCTAGATAAAAATCATGCTAAAGTCGAACGAGAGGTGTCATGTGGACCTCAGTCTCTATCCACTCGGCTGATGGGGTCCGTGTCTCTTACAGATCGAAGCACTATTTAGCCCCGTCTGCAACAGGACTGCTCCCCAACCGCGTGACTGACTTGTCGTGCGAGATCTCTCAAGGGTTAAATTACAAGGAAGAAGAGTATAAGACCAAAAACGGAAAGAAAGGGATGATATTCGAAACAGACGAGTCCGAGAAAAGGAGCTTTTCTTGATACATAGAGGACGATGTTTCTTATTACGAAATTCTGAGGCGCCGCGCCTGCTGTTCCGCGAAAAGAGAGAGGCGAGATAGAAGGACCGGGGTATTCGAGATGATTTTCATGGTAGAACGAGATACAGTAAGAAAATTGCCAAAGGGCTATACTGCTTCTCCGTCAAGTGCCCTCCCTCCACCTGGGGCTGTCCTACGTCTCGTCTCAGCCAGAAGACTGCAAGGGAAGCCTGAGGGAAGCTCGTTTCGTGCCAATCAGTCTCCTTCGTTCCTCGCGTTCCTGATATATATATACATATATATATCTCAACGCGTGAAATCCATCACGGTATCGAAATTGAAACGTAACGCTATTGCCTTTCTCGGGCGACACGGTGGCACTCTCCCTCGTTCCCTTCCATATCATGCATCCCATCCCATTTCTCTCTCTCTCTCTCTCTCTCTCTCGCTTATGACTCAGAGCCTTTCACTGTATGATCTGGGCGTCCACACGAGCAGCAAATGCGCTGCAGTTGGTAAAACTGCACAATTCACCGTATTGTCGACTATGATTGGAATCCCGACGCTGTTCCCTCGAGGGTGTCTTTTCAAATTCCACGATTCGCAAAAATCCTTTTCACTCCATCCTGTACGTTATTTTCACCTCCGCACTCCCCCCGCGCAATTTTGCCGGGTTCGTTTCATCACATAATTTTTTTTTCTATTTTCCCTTCTTTTTTCTATTATCATTTTTTTTAATATGGCTGTGGTTCATCGCGCTCTGAAAAAAGACAGAATAAATTGCCGAGGGATTTTTCTGAAATGAAAAAATGTCGACGGCGGTAGAATAATTTTTCTGATCAACATCGTTGTTTACCCGACGATCATCATCCAGCGAAACAAAAAAAAACGAGAAATCAAGTAATTGTCCAATTACTCAAATTGGTTGCTCGATGAGTTATCGATTGGTTTTCAAATTAAAAAATGATTAGTGTTGTGCTTTTGTCGACGTATACATCAGTGATTAGAGGAATTGTTAGAGTGCCGCAGCTGGACAAATTCAACTTACAGAGGTTCATATGTTCGTCTACTCTTCCCAATGGGCACATTGTAGGATATATAGCGACAGCTCTGGTCAAGGCATCTGGAGGGAGGAATCGTTAAAGCGAGGAGTGTTCGGAGCACTGCATGGGGACGAGTGGATGACCAGCAGCCCTGGAGGAAGGTTGTAAGGGACCGCAGTACCAATTCCACAGCGTAGTTACACCGACTAGTGTGGCATTGTCCGGCTGGTAGTCGCAATGCGACGTGCTCTTCTCCGTTGCAAGTTTTAGGTTAGGTGGGTGGTTGTTAGGAAAGTAACAAACCACAGCTGAAATTCCTCTCGCTTCCCTTGTCATCTCGTACTCTCTCTTTCCTACATTCGTGTATTTATAGGTAGTGTGAATATTTCTCTTTCTCATTTCCCGTTTCCGCTCTCTCCTCTCAACGGCGATTTTAATCCTGGAAGTGCTAGTCTTCTCATTCATTAGATTAATATCAAATGATGAAATGGACACTTTTGAGGGATGTAAAGCTTTCGTGAGCCTCTGATAGACATTGAAGATAGGTTGACTAAACAATTAATAGCGCATGCATTCAAGCATGTCCTTCCAGAGGTCCCAGCATTTTTCATCAAGATTGTCATGCAGAGTATTAAAAGAAATATATCTCTTTACACATTTGTGCAATGGAAAATGTTATTGCGTTATATAGTCGTCACAGGACATCAGATTCTGTCTAGCCACCTGCTCCATTCGAGATTTACATTCGCTTACAATTTCTCACCCCTATCCACGACCAGTGAAACTACTTTCCTAATGTAATATCACGGGAATGCAGGACGGGATAGGTCTCATGGCGTGTGCCCGACATCTCGACTGGATATTAGAATAATAATAAGCTACCACCTGTTCACGACGACATGGGCGGTCTTCCCTGCTTCCCATCATATAGAGATACTTTATAACTTTAAGTATCTCATGCCCAGTGTGCGCACATTGATTGTGCTGTCAGTGACGTTACTTTTGATTACATCAACACGAAGAAGCTCCAAGTGATCATTGTCCTCATACAGTCGTAATAAAGCAAAGTTTCTCTACTTCGATTGGACATTTATCATCTACGTGCAGAAAATTTGTATATACATGAATACTTTCCAAGTATTCCCTTTATTCTAATCCTCGTCATTTTTCTCTATTATATTCTTGTCTTCTATTCATCCTCACCCTCCCTTGTAGGGGAAGCTATTACCCAAAAATAAGATTAATCATCTACTCTGAACCCTCCATTCACAGACAGTTCAAAGCACTTGGATCCCTTTCACAGAATTCTTGACGGAGTACAATATATCCTTAGTTTTATCCTCTCACTTTGTGTCCTTGTCAGGCATGACTTCATTGAAGGTTTTGATTTCGTGTCAATATTATAAATTAAGAATTTTGAGTCTCTATTTTTGTACTCATGCCCCTCTAATAGTATAGCAGAATCGAATGAAATAGATAAAGTACGAAGGACAAGTATAAAAAATATTAGGATAGTCGCTTAAGCAGAGAATGGAGAAGCTACTATTTTATTCCAAAGGCACTGGCAAAGACATTCATTTACCCTCTTTTAGTTCGGCTTCTTTCGTTTCTTCTCGTCCTGTTGTCGTTTGGATCACGACCAGAGACTCAAATCGATTATCAGGGAACGAAATAGAAATGCCTTGGCTGAATATTAAACGACGCGGATCGACAGGAATGTTGAATAATGTAGAATTTTCCAAAATATCCACATTGTATATAGCTGTACATCAATCTCGTGAATTTTTACGTAGCATAAAACGTAAAAAATCCCGTAAAGTCTAGGAAAATTGAAAATTTTCTTAATATTTCACTCATTGATGTATTTGACCCAGTTACTTTAAAATCGATTGCAGAGTAAGTACACCCCCGGCATCTCTCTAAGAACCGCTGCAGGTGCATGGAAGAAGTCTGACACTACACTTGGTGGTGTAACTATTGACGCGGAAGCGCCAACATTTTTCACTACTACGTTTCTTCAACCGCTGCGCTTACATATATATATATAT
>JABSMT010000830.1:0-10700 GCA_018902335.1 Eumacrocentrus americanus | reverse complement strand
TATTTGACATTTCTGATAGTTCTCTATTGCTGTAGATTTTTAATTGACCGTTTGGATTTACATGGTGATCGGTGGCGTGAAGCTCCCATGGGTGTATTAGAGGAAAACAATACATTTTCAACAACGACAAAACCAGATAAAATCAACAAGACTGGACTACAACCTTCAAAGGATGAAAAACCAAAAAAAGGAACAAAAAGAAAAGGAACTAAGGCAGATCCAAATGCTCCAAAACGTCCTGCTAATCCATTTTTTCAATTTTGTCAAGAACAAAGGCCTCGAGTTATGGAAAGATTGTCTGGTGAGCCAGAACCAAGTAAACAAGAACTGACAAGACAATTGGCCACTACATGGAAGTCATTGAGCTCCGAAGATAAAAAGGTTTATCATTATTTATTCTTCGATTGCTCCATTATTAAGTTATTGTCTTACTGAAATCTTATGGATAAATTACAGGTATACTATGATATGTATGAACGTTCAAAAGAGAAATATGTGGCGGAGATGCAGATATATAATAAGAAGGCGGAAGAAGTACTTAGTCAAGCACCTGTGCCACTCCATACAACATAATACTCGTTTTACGTTTAAAGACAATAATAATAAAAACGTGGTAATTTTTGTAATCAATAATAAAGTCTAGTACATGTCGAATGAATAACATAATAATCGTGTATGTTTTTTTTACACATTACAGAACTCGCCGAATCTATTCACTGTATGGATATCTTTATACCTACATAATATAGTAATATTTTCATTAATCATATGACGCCTAAAATTTATTTTTCTCATTTCGTAATGCTGCCATTGTCTTTATCGGATCACTTGTGGCAACATGCATCATGACAGATGGCACGTCAACTCGCATAAAGGGATTGATTTTTTTCTCTTCGCCAATCGTACTAGGTACCGTTGGACATTTTTTGTTACGTTGCTCAGTGGCCCACTCGAATTTCTTCTTAATGTCTTCATTTTCTGGCTCGACCGTCATACCAAACTGAAGATTTTCGCACGTGTACTCGTGTCCACAGTAGACTCTCTGAATTGCAATTTATTCACCATAAAAATAATGTATTTCAAATATATAGTACCTACAGGAATAAAATTAATTTACCGTTTCCTCAGCGAGCGATCCAAGAATTTCATATAGAGCCTTGAACATCTGCTCGGGTGTTCCTTCAAAAAATCGGCCGCAACCTCCAACGAATAATGTGTCACCAGTAAAAAGTGCTGGGCAATCAGTGGCTGCATCCCCGGTTACGAAATAGCATATGTGCCCCGACGTATGACACGGTGTTGCCAGACACTTTACTTTTAAATGCCCAATATTAAAAGTGTCTCCGTGTAACATTAATCGATTAATTCCTTCAATTCTATTATCCCCACCGAAAACTTGAAGATTTTCATATTTTTCACACATATCTGTATTTCCGCCTGCATGATCCCAATGATGATGCGTAGTTAAAATCATGGTAAGATTGACTTTAGATTCTTCGACGGCAGTGCTCACCACACTCGGGTCCACAGGATCAACTATTGCTGCATGTTTCGTTTTCTCATCGATAATCTAATGAGAATAAATGAGTATAAATATATGTTGAGTACATTAAATAGGTACTAACATCTGTATCAGCGCAGATAGATAAACAAGATATTCTTATTATTGGTTTGCTTACCAAGTACATAAAGTTATCGTAAAGAGCCGGAAGAATTTTAATCGTCATGTTTTGACCTCGTATCACTGTTGGAATACTATGCATCTTGCTGCTAAAATTGTTGATGATGGAAATGTATCGTGCTGAATGTATTTACAAAAATAAGTCAATTATTATTTTCGTTGTAACAGTATACTGATCATACTGTTTTTAAAAACACTTGTATTTCTATACTTATAAATTTGTAAGTCCCATTTGTAAGCCGTTTTTCATGCAGAACTAGGCGATGGATAGAACTACTAAGTACAGCGTGGAGAAACATACTGTACATATGTATATATAATATGTGTACGCAATCGACTATATATTAGGTATAGTTTCTACCAGTTGATACGACGTAAATATGAGCGTATGTACATGCGTACTTGTGTCTTCTATTTTCCAGGCTTGTCGAGAATTCGAGATAAATACACGTGCCAGGAGCATCATTTTGTATATACATATGTATATATAATTTGATAATCTCAATTGATATAACAAATATTTTGTGTGTAATTACTAATTAGTGTTTTACATACTTTTGATGAAAAAAAGATGTCATAAATTGCCATAAACTCTTGTCAAAATGGATAACCAAAAAGCGTCAGTTAATGTTGAAGATGATACATTTTATTCCGGTTAGATATGTTATATTTATATATATTACATTATAAAATTGATGCAAAATACATTTTTAACAATTTTATTTTGCTTTTTGCCTCCAATTCACAGAGGGTGAAGACGATGAAGTTAGAGAAATCGACTTGGAATTGAAACAGATTGAGCAAGAGTTGACAAAATTGAAAGACCGTAAAAACGTATTGACTCAACGTAAACAAAAACTAAGAGATGAGGTTCTTCTGAAAAAGAGCATCAAAATATCAAAACGTAACTGGGATAAGAATAATTTTTCATGGTCGGAGAAAGTAAACATTACATTAACGGATATATTTAAGATCAAGCATTTTCGGGAACATCAACTTTCAACGATAAATGCAGTCATGTCGGCAGAGGACACAATACTGATAATGCCAACAGGCGGTGGAAAAAGTATATGTTATCAACTACCAGCAGTAATTATGAAGGGCATTACTATTGTAATTTCTCCATTGATAGCATTAATGGAGGATCAATTGAACGGCCTGAAAAAGATAAATATCCGTGCTGGCATGTTAAATACCAAGACAACTAATGATAAAGAAGAAATGAAAGCGATTTGGGATGCAATGGAGGGTAAAAATTCAAGTCTCAATTTAATCTACATAACTCCTGAATACATGAAGAAATCGAAACGATTCATGTCGAAATTGCAGAAGGCTTTCAATATGAAACATTTGAAACTATTTGCAATTGATGAAGTTCATTGCTGTAGCACTTGGGGTCATGATTTTCGGCCAGACTATCAATTTCTTGGTTGTCTAAAAACTATGTTTCCGAGCATTCCCATTCTGGGACTGACTGCGACAGCCACGTCAAAAATTATTGTTGATGTTCAAGAGATGCTCGATATCCAAGGGTGCCTAATTCTTCGAGCACCATTCAATAGACCCAATTTGTACTACGAAGTCCGTAGGAAACCAAGCGACCGTGAGTGTTGTCTAAATATGCTGGTGAATTTGCTCAAGACGAGATTTGCAAACAAATCTGGTATTATTTACACGACGACAATTAAAGATTCGGAGCAGTTGACGTCTGATTTGCGAGAGCGAGGTCTCAAATTGGGTTGCTACCATGCAATGCTTGACAGTGACATACGTACAAAAATCTACAACCGTTGGATTACTGGCGAGTATCAAGCGGTTGTTGCTACAATAGCATTTGGACTTGGTATTGACAAACCTGACGTTCGATTTGTTATTCACCACTGTATGTCAAAATCAATGGAAAATTATTATCAAGAAAGTGGAAGAGCTGGGCGTGACGGAAAAAAAGCCACTTGCATCGTTTTCTATCGACTGGCAGATATTTTTAAATTGAGTACTATGGTAATCGGAGACAAAGTGGGCCTTCAAAATCTTTACAAGTCTCTTGAATACTGCTTAAATCCTGATACATGCCGAAGAAGTATTATTGCTAGACATTTCGATGAAAATTGGAGTAAAGACGACTGTGCCGCAATGTGCGATCATTGCACACGAGCAAGGAGAATAAATGAGACTGATATAGGAGTATATTGTAGACAGATTTATCAAATAATTGATAAGGCCAGCCAAGCAGAAACAAATTTGACGTTGATTAAACTGTTAGACGCTTGGTACAACAAAGGCAGCCTTGCTTACAGAGTTCCCACTGTTCCCATTCCAAAGTTTTCAAGAGAAGTTGCGGAAACAATAATCGCTTATCTTCTTATCAATGGATATCTCAAGGAAGACTTTGTTTTTAACGTCTATGCCAACTTGACCTATCTCATTCGTGGACCAAAGTCCGCATTGGCATCGGATAAGACTAAAACAATTCTTTTCATTCATGATGAAGCACTCAAACTGGATACCAATAATTAATTAAATATAACTACATATATCAATTTAGTATGTGTTACGATTATTTTGATATTCGCTTCCAGATTATATTCCCACCCACTTCTATTACTCTTTTAATATTTTTCCGATCTAGTGTAATATGAAAGGTACCAGATATACGTATGTATACATACATATGTATATCAACGTTAGTAAAACACGACTACTAGCGGCAGAAATCAGAATGGAATATTGATCGTCGAACAAGTATTCGTACCTTGTCCATCTAATCGTATACTGCGCATTGTGCAGCACGTCCACGTCACAATTTTACTTCATATTCCCATACACTATTTACTCAAGTAATAAAATAGCGAGCGCTAACTCAATACGTATCTGAAAAAAAATGTTTCGTTAATAATAGCGCAACATTTTTTTTTCGACGCGAATGAGTACATAACAGTGCGCAGTGTGTGCGTATGAGCACATTAAATGTATAACACACCCCAAGATATTCAAATTGATATATGTGTATAACCATAGTGGACTGTATGCTGTGGTCGTTTATCAAGTGAAAGCATTACTTGCTGCATACAAAGAAATTAAATATAATTAAATAAATCGTATAAGATGTAAGGAGAATTTGACTGCAGCGATAGAGTGTAAAAAGAAAGTTATCAACCAAAAATAAGTCTTAAGGTAAGTTTCATGCGACCTGATGATGAAAGGGGATACATCTATACGTTGCATACACAAACCATGCAAATATATACTAGGCTTATAATAATTAACTGATGAATATGGTACATTAAAAATCAACAGATAATATGGACATGAGTAAGAGCTCAGGATGGAGCTCAAGGTCAAAATTTTATATTTCAACTTGTTATGCGATTGTGGCAAAACGTTGAATGGGGCAATTATGGAGCGGCGAAAAAAACGCTTCAACGTATGATACAGGAAATAAACACAAAAGATGCCACTACCAACTCTCTTAAAAAAAGCCAGCAGCTATATTTTGGGCGACAGTGGTCCGGGCAACCAACGTGTCTTCTATCAGGATGGGGAGGCTCTTTTTTGCAAAAATAACGTTTGTGTTCATCCTCCAAGTCTGATGAGTAGACAGATTTACGAAGTTATTCATCATCCTGGATACATGACTATTACGTGTAGGCTCGATAACAAAACCAATGCCCCAAATCTCCATCTCAGTTGGATACCAAACAGTACTTTACGCAAACATCCCACGGCACTCGAGAATATTATAGTGCCAAAAAGAAATGTATCCGCATCGGCTGAAATTTCATGTTTACACGGGAAAATACACGAAGAGGAAGATACAACGAGTATATCAGACAAATTTGATGTCTGTTTGGAAGTCAAAGAGCCGCTTGACTGTAAAGATTGTGAACGGATCTGTTCCGGTGGCTCGTTGGACAATATTGCGACTAATGGATTGGTATCACATAACACGAATTCAGATAATACCGAACTGTCTGAAAATCTACGACAGAATAAAAACGACGTGTCCGGAGAAGAAGCGATAGCGACCGCCATGACGATCATTGATGAGAGGCTTAGCTGGGAAGAAGAGGTCCGTGGAATAAATTTGAATCGACTACGATCAGGATCGATTGATTCATCATCATCAATGGCTGATTTTTGTGGACCTATTGGACTAAAGAGTCGTAGTCTGTCACTGAACTCATGCTGCAGCCTCACGATTCATTCTGCCGATCACCAAGATTTACCTACGTGGATGAGATCTCCAGAATTACTGGCTCATCAGCACAATCTGACATTTCCCGAGAGTGCGACAGCATCACCTGTTTCCATGAGACGAACTCATCGTTGCCGAAGATTTTCAGTCGATCTTGGCCAAATGCGGTCTCTGCGACTCTTTTTTTCAGATTCCGCATGCACGAGTGGTCAACTTGTTGTGGCTAGTCGAGAAAGTCAGTACAAAATACTACACTTTCATCACGGGGGTTTAGATAGGCTTGCTGAAACCTTACATCAGTGGCATCAACTTGTCTACTTTGGACCTGATCAAACACCAGAGAGTGAGGGCGCTTTACCATACCGGTAAGTACAATCAGATAATTTTATCAGCTTTATGACCGTCTCATGAAGTATTTGCATTGTTCTTTTTTTTGTCTTTTCTTATCTCTGCTTTTCTCTCCCTCTCTCTCTGCTCCTTTCTCTGTTTCTCTGAAGGCATTTTATGGTGTGCCGACCAGAGGTGGCCAAAGATGAACTGCATCCCGAAGAAGGCAAAGTACCCATGATAACTTCACTCGCTTGGCAGGATATGTTGAACGCACATGGACAAATGGAAGATGACCTTGCACTTCGCAGAGGAATCTTTTTTGGCGGATTGGAACCGGCATTGAGAAAAATTGTATGGCCATTTCTTCTTCACTGTTATTCATATCAAAGTACTTTCGAGGACCGTCAACAAATTGATGTAATACGTAGACAAGAGTATGAAGAAATTGAGAGGCGTCGATGTAATATGAATCCGGAGCAAGCCGAACGCTTTTGGAGAAATGTTGTTTGTATTGTTGAAAAGGACGTTGTTCGAACGGATCGCGCCAATCCCTACTATTCTGGCGAAAATAATCCAAACATCCAAATTATGAAGAATATTCTACTAAACTATGCCATCTACAACGCTCATCTTGGATATACTCAGGGCATGTCCGATCTTTTAGCACCGCTTCTTGCAGAATTAAATTCCGAAATTGATGCTTTTTGGTGTTTCGCCGGTCTCATGCAACGTTCCGTTGCTGTGTGCACTCCGACTGATACGGATATGGACAGAAATCTGTGCTATCTCAGGGAACTCATTAAATTGATGGTGCCAGACTTTTACGCTCATCTTGAGAAACACACCGATGCACTTGAACTCCTTTTCTGTCACCGATGGATCCTCTTGTAAGATCTTTTAATATCAATCATATATATGTACAACAGTTTAAACGGTTGTTTTACCTATTTCATTCCTCATATAGGTGTCTGAAGAGAGAATTCCCAACGGAAGTCGCTCTAGTCATGTGGGAAGCCTGCTGGGTTAATTATTTAACAGATTATTTCCATTTATTCCTCTGCCTAGCGATTATATGCATATACGCTGACGATGTTATAGCCCAAGATTTGCGAACGGACGAGATGCTGCTTCACTTTAGCTCACTTGCCATGTACATGGACGGCAATGTTATATTACGAAAAGCTCGAGGTCTGCTTTATCACTTTCGACAACTCGACCGTTTGCCCTGTACTCTCACAGGCCTTTGTCGGCAATGCGGCCCAGGGATGTGGGATAGTAGTCATAATCCCGTCATTGAGTGTATTGAGCACCAAGAATCAATATGCCCTTACACTGGAAATTATCAAAGCATCAAATATTAAATACTTCAAAACTATTATACCGTATATAGATCATCTATTTGGTTTACTATTTTTTTTTCGACAAAGAAAAAAAGCACAGATGATGAAGAGAATCAAACACACTATATGCATATAATTATTATGATACCGACCACTTTAGCAAATATCAAAATTTGTGCACATCAAAACAGTTAAATATGTAATTTGTATAGTGACACACAAGCAATTAATGTTAAATGTACAAAAGAAACGCTACTGTGTTCTATTTATCAGCCTTGGACATATCTCCTAAACAGTATGTATGTATGTATGTTTATTTATTATTTTTTGTGTACATGTACAGCTGCAGCTAAGTATTTTCTTTGTATACGAGCTTTTATGTTCAACTATCCAACAATATGATAATTAATAAGGTACAAAACTGTAAATTCATAAATACCAAGTAAAAATTAATAATAAATAATGTTTATTTACTGTTATCGTCTCTCGGATACAAATGACAGTTATATCTTATTATTCTGCATAATTATCTATAAATATACACATATCTGTATATACATTTCGATTGAATGCCTCGTTCATATACATTTCATAATGCAAAGGTTGTGCTCAATATGTGACAAGTGCAAACAATAATTTGATATTCGCCATCATTAAAGATAGATTTATGAGATTCTCAGATAAATGTAAATAACTTGAACTTGTAATATTTAAAATATTAGTAGTCATATACGTTTATAGGATAGAGGTGCTAATACGTCGCATCTCAAGAAAATTTATGGAGACCAAAATTATGCAAGTAATTGCCCACACGATAACAAAAACCAGCCAATAGTTTCCAGAGAATGGGCTGGCAAATTTATTTTTTACGCCGAGCCCAATAATACTGTTTGCTTTTCTTCTGGCATAATAGACTAGAAATGTTGGAATTAAATATTGAATCGCAGTACCTGCATATGATCCCGTAATCCCAACAAGAACTGTCAAATCTTGCGTTGTCATCGCAATGGCATACGGTGGACTTATCGCCAAAAATGGAAAAAAGAGCTTACGTAAAAAGCAATTGCATGTCAAGTTATTGTCATGAAATAATGACTGTAAGTTATTTCGTAGTGTTATTGCGATTATAGGGAAGCTCGTTGACAAAGTGAACACTGGAAATAGAGCCAAAAAATATTCAAGAATAACTATAAAAATATTTGTGTTTGCAGAACACCCGCCAGCTCCATGAGGCCCAAAGTCTAACGTATACAAATCATCAAGTTGGGCAAATGCAAAAGCACCACTAAGTGCTAAAAGAAGATAAAACAATGCTATTGAGATATAATCAAAAAAGAGGAAACAATTTAAATTTGATTTATTGGCAATAGGGACTACTAATCCTGGAAGAGAGTGGTGACACATGAATGAGTACACGCAAACTCCGAATAATCCTGGAATACCTGTGAAATAAATAATTACCACAATTTTCCTTCATTTATGTTTTGTTCGCCATTACTGATTAAATGATTAGTATTTATACTTAATTAGTAATAATATCCGATTCGTGGATAGAAACTTGGAAAGCTTACCGTGCCAATTGATCGCAGGTGGAGAGCCTTGTGGACCCAATACGATGAGAATCCTTAATCCATATATAATCATTATTGCAAACGCGAGCCAACGCATTACTGATGTACATACTTGAAGATATTTTGTTTTCTGAATATCGAAAAATACAAAAGGTCCAAGCATCAGGATAAAAGTTGTCTAAACAGAATAAAAAAAATAATCATAGCGACAAATGTATAATGATTAATTGGATCTATTCAAATACAGTTGTTTCTCTATTATACCAAAAATATTCGATAGGCATCAAATCGAGAGATGTGTGAGCCTTCCCAACAAGCTTCGGTATTTGGTATCGTCTGATTACAGGTGAAATTAGTTGGTTGATAAGTACAAGCAACGTCTGCCATTGACTTCCCAATTGCGGCAGCATAAATACTCAAATCTCCATACAAGTATACAGCCAAACAAATATAAAATAGTGATATACCAAATTTATTGAATAATATTGATGCCATATCGCCCATTTCTATTTTATCTTGGATAACGTAGAGTCTGTTGGTCACATCGACTCGGTCGGGGCTACCAGGAGGCTGGAAGACCAATGGAGTGTCCTCTGAATCTGAATTGATCTGTTCAGATTCACCGGAAGCATCAAGTCCCTGAAAAGAATATATAATCTTGATGAATTAGTTGGGTTATTTTCATGCAGGATCAACCAGTGTACTTTTGAGAATGATCAAGTACATTATTCAAGTATTGTACAGAATAATCACGTACTCTTTTTTGGCATTGAATTTTTTGCCACATCACAATGGCATTTACTGATGCCATTGACTCTATAACAAACGTCACCGTGACAAAACTAAAACAGACCAAAAAATATAGACATTGATAGATTTATATGATCTATAATAATCCATGTTTTTTTTTATGGAAACTCTATGCACACTGCTTACCTTATAAGTGCTAAGACTAAAACAATTAACGTTCCCAGTGCCCATCCTGCTCTACTGAAAACAGCCGGAAGAGTTAGAGCTCCGGTTCCAACAATTAGATTAAAAATGTAAATCAAGCCAACCTATAATATAAAACAAACAATAGAGTTATATATAATATGTATATACATCGAACCAGTTGTGTCAGAGAAGTGAAAATGTTGATAGATGACAAAGGACTGATTAATAAACACAGTACTAGTTGAATCGCTGGCTTATATGTATTTTAAAAAAAATGAAGGTTATGTTAACAATACAATCTGTTATGATGTCTCTCTTTTACTTACCCCCGTGGAATATTGATCAAGGGATGGTCTTGCCTTAGGCATATTTCCGGCTTATATATTTTGATGCTGTAAATAAATATACGTACAATGGCAAAATAGGACAATGTATATATATCAGCGTCAATCAAAATTCTCTCACCGCTCTCTACTGTATATTATTCCCTGACAGTTTTATTATTTGTGCACAAAAAACGTGACATTGGATATTATTATTTATACTGTTATTAACTACGATAACTTTTTTGCATTCGATTTACATGTTAATATGTATATCAGTAGATCCTACACTCGCGGTGATCTGTCAACATCTGCCATACATGT
>JABSMT010000819.1:0-10703 GCA_018902335.1 Eumacrocentrus americanus | reverse complement strand
ATATATATATACCTATTTATATATATATACGATTACTTTGGTTACTTTAAGTTATTATGTATTATAAAATACATTGAAAAAATTCGTTTAAAATATTCGGCAAGACGAGAGCAGCATCTGCATTAGGCTGGTATTCTCTTCGGATTCAGATCATACATACGACGCATTCGTTTCTTTAATTCCTGTGGGAATTTGTCGTAGCACTTCTTGCACGCTGGTCTCAAGTCAAACTCAAAGAACTTTGTCTTCTGGTTCATCTTCTGGTCGCAGAAGGCACAGGCGAAGTGATGGACACACCAGGCTTTATTCAGAGCAGTAAAAACTGAAAGAAATAATTTTTTATTTGCATTAATTCGTCTTTGATTCAATGGATTTAATTAAATAAATTTTGAAGTTCAGTTTCCTCACCATCGCCAGCAATGACTTGATTGCAAACGAAGCACAAATTCCCAAAGAGTTGATGATAGTGAGTCTCACAGTAAGCCAGGCCCTTCTTCTCGTAGTGACGATGACCCAGGAAAGGCTTTTCACACTTGGCACAGACGAAATGCTCAACGTGCCAATGCTTTCCCAATGCAGTCACTACTCGTTCTTCTATTGGACGACGACAAGCACCGCAGATTGGTATTCCCATTTTGTCGTGACATCTCAGACAGTACAATTCATTCTAAAAATGATTAATCAATGTTTCGGTATATTTAAAACATTTTATTTCCTTTAGGAAAGGAAAATTGTTTTAAAAAACCGGGTATACCATTTCATTTGCAGCATATCCAGGCCTTGATCGCACTTCTCGAGCATCTGAATTCAATTCCACACCACAAGCAGTGCAATTGAAGTGGTAAGGATGATAAACTTCTCCTCGAAAACGCAGAGGCTTGTCATCAATGACACCACTGCAAATAGAATGAAATTTAAGTACTTGATTTAGGTCAATAATTTTGTTTAATGGGTAAAAATGCAAGGAAACTCACTGGCATTGATGGCAAATGTGCTTCCCAAGTGCCCCAGCCTTCACACGAGCATTACAAGTGTGACAGAGAGCCCTGCCCTGACACTTGATGAAGCCAGCATCAGCCAATTCTCCATTGCACTCTTCACAACGAAAGCATCCTGGATGCCAATTGGCATTCATCGCTTTTATCACTCGACCAATTACAAATTCTCCTAATAAAGAATAAAAACATTTTTTAAAGGTCATTTCACGTGTCTTCAGGGATTTATGATCAACATTCGATGGGTTCTTACCACATTTTCCACAGCATGGAGCAAAGAGAACATGAAAATCATGCTCGCAGTACTTTCTTCCCTCGAATTCGTAGAAAATCCCTTCTGGAAATGGCCTGAAGCACTGAGCACAGCTGCGGAATAACAAAAATAAACAATTAACTCCTCAATTATTATTTAAAAAAGAATTTCAATTATTAATCAACTTACACAAAGCATTGTGGATGCCACAGTTCTCCATGAGAGTTCACAATCTTTTCATGTGCTTCAAAGCCTTCTCGACACCGAGAACAAAACATATTATCCAACGACATCCCTGTAATCCTGCAAATTAAAAGAAAAATGATTAAATAATTCCAATAAAAATCATTCAAACCACCATCCTCCACCATCAACGAGTAATACCCAGACTTTCTAGGCTGCGAACGAGGATTCTCTTGATCATAAACATTGAGAACAACCGAAAGATTACGTTGAGGAAGCTCAGGAGGATTTTGCCACTCTAAAAGGTCCTCATAATCAACAAGACAACTATCTCTATACATTTTCAAATCAACTGAAGCTTGTCTTCTCATCAAATTGTCTCGTGAACTTGCCATCCTCCTGTGATAGAGTTCACTGTTCTCCAGAGTCAACTGAGACAGGGATGAGGTTGGAAAGGGGCTCAAAGGACTATCAGCCATTTCAAGACGTTAAATAGCACTCTCAGAGCAATTATTCTACACTAAAACGTCTATTTAGATACAACAGTTATACCATTTCCCTCCCACTTTCATATCTAGACTACACATACAGCAAAAATGATAAGTTATCTACAAGAATGTTTCATGTCACATGATATCCTTCCAGGTATTCAGATAAGCAGCCAAGAGATAAAATGCTGAGCTAGAAAGGAAGGTTTATGATTCAGTTTCATTCCAGTGAATTGAGGAATGGCGTATCTACAACAGAGAACTTATGGAATCCATGTTTAATGTGTATCAATTACCAATATATCTAGTGTATGTGGAAATTAATTCACACGAAGAATCGAACACTCAAGTCAATGAAATGCATGATGTCATGACCAAAAATAGAAATCGTCTGCTTACCCTGGCATATTTGTGTGTGAGAAGAATGCAAAAGAATTTCCTATAGACTTGGGGTGGGATTGTATGATTTTTTTTGGTAAAATAGTACACCTTGTCGTTGAATAACTGAGACGATTCTGCAATTAGAATGGAGCTGAGACGAGACGCAAGAATATTGATGCTGTCCACCCCGTTTTAATGTTCGCCCACAGACTAACCTTGCTTTTATGGTTATGTATCAAATATGAGCAGAGAAAGAGAAATAAAGTTGGTGCAGAGAGTATATGTGGAGAGGATTACGCCATCAATTGGTTTTTTTACCTCAATTTATTCTTTTTTTTTTTTGCTCACTGCATCAATTACGAATCAACTATTTTTAGTTCTTCGACATCATTCTAAAGAGGTTAGGCATCCGCATAAAACCACACCCATACATAAAACATGCTGAATGGCATGAATAAAGGAGTTTTTAGGGCCACTATAAGCCGACCAATCAGGGGTCAGCGATGTGCTTCTTGCCCTTTTTGAGAAGAATTCCCCCCTTTGTATACATTTGCATAAATATTTTTGCACAGAAGCTTCAAATATCTTTTCTATGTTCAATAACAATAATGTAAGACCTAAGGCTTTAGAACGTTTTATTTCTAGCTCTTCTACATGAATTTTACTATTTTGGATCATTTCTAAGGATATTTTACTCATTTGGTTGCCAATTTCCACACTTGGGGAAACCCTTTGGAGGCTTTACCATGTCTTCATGCTCTCCAACCTTGAGAACAAAGCCCATGCCCATCTCCATGTGATTCCCAAGATGACAATGAAGCAGCCAGTATCCAGGATTCGAAGCCAGAAATCGTACAATCACAAATCCTCGACCAGGAACACTGATATTGTCTTTATAAGGAGCATTATTCAGCTTCTTTTCAATCAGTCCCTGCTCATTGAGGCGTTTCACAGCTTTCAGGGAAACATTTGCACCTATAGATTCCATGGCCACAATGTAAAAACCGTGACCATGAAGGTGCATAGGGTGATACATGCCCTCAGTCATGTCGACAAAGACCATTTCAACTAGACTGTCTTTGGATACCCTGTAGACTAGAGGACAAGTACAGAATCCAGCAATGCATTCCTTATTGCTGTAATTTTCCTCCTTGCAGTACATATCATCCTTCAGCTCTTCGTGTTGAGTTAGCAGTGGAATTGGAGGATATTCGAAGCTGATGTCATTGATTTGAGGATATGGTCCAGGAGCAAAATGGGAATCTACAAGAAAAAAGATTGAGAATAATCAAGGCTATGAATTAATTATATTTAATGCAATAAACATTTACTCACCATAGGTGTTGAAGGAAGATTTGAAATAAAACGTGTGATTAGGAACAAAGGAAATGTCTTCAATTAAATTCGTATTATTAAGATCAATGATCTTAATTACTGAATTGTTTGCAAGATTGTCTCCCAAGCTCTCGATAGGATTTAACATCTAAAGTGAAAAATAAGCTCATTATTAGCCATAAATTAATAAATAAAAATAGATTAAACGCTTCTTTTACCACTCCAAATCTGTATGCATCATTATAAAGAGTCGATCCAGTTGGTTCGGCATCTTCAGCTTCATTATAATGAAGAACAGCTACCTCAGAGACCTGGACATCGTCTTTCTTACAATCTCCACCACCTCTGAACCTAATCCAGTAATTTCCTGGTCTTCTATCTGTATTCAGAACAAAGTCATAGCGTTCTCCAGCGTTGATAAAGTACGAGCTAACGGAAATGGGCTCAAAGGTTCCAACTTCCGAGGCAATCATTAATAAATCATGATCGTCGATTGATAATTGAATAGGACAATAGATTGGACTGTTGTTTATCACTCTAAAGCGATATCGTTTGCCCTGGAATAAATAAATGATTTGATTGAATGATTGATTGATTGATTGATTGATTGATTGATTGATTGATTGATTGATAATTTAGTCTCACCGAGTCGACATTGAAGACTTTTCTGGGAGTTTCAAAGGTCTTATTTTGCGCCAAAGTCTTGACATTCGATGCTAATCCATTGATAAGTAGACCTTGGCCATAAACCCTAGAATATCTGTGCAGTGCAGTAGCAAGATTAACGACTGTAGATGAATTATACCAATGCCAAATTACAATAACGTGCTCTGCCAAGTCATAGTCATAGTACTTCTGCAGAGGATCATTTGATTTTCTAACAATTAAGCTCCCATATAGACCATCAGCTTCTTCAAATCCTGAAATAATCAATTAAAATGAATATAAAAGAATTATTTAAAAATATTTAAAGTTTGAACAAACCTATGTGAGAATGCCAGACATGAGTTCCAGCAGGCGAGGCAATGAATTCATAAACAAATTCATTGTGAGGAGGAATTGGACATTGAGTAACATAAGGTGCTCCATCCATGAATGGACTTGTTCTCTGATGCATTCCATGCCAATGAATTGCCACAGAATCACTAGTGAAACCATTGATCACCTTCACACGAACCCTGTCTCCTTCACAGACCTGAAAATAATTGTTATTAATTTTTTTCTAGACGTTTATTATGTTTTGATTGATGTAAAGATGATTATACCTGAATACTGGGTCCAGGAAGCATATGATTTGCCACAGTAACAGGACGAATGTGGCCTCCTGCTGTGATACAACCCTCCCGGAAGCAGTCGTCACGATTAATTGGACAATTTCGACAAGCAAAACTCATTGACGTGTACTGAGTGAGAAGAAAAGTGTAGTCACACGTACGATTTTTCCCTTCATTACAATCTCTGTAGCAATTATGCCATTCTCCACCAACTATTTCCGGATTTCTGTAGTTTAATTCGTCGAAGTTTCGCATTGATCTCAAACGAATTGATTTGAAACAACTTATTGAAGTTATATAAAGAAGAAAAGACAGAAGAATTATCGCTCGAACATAGTGAGACATTATTAATAAAAAAAAACTTGATTCTCAAGTATCAAGGGATGCTTTCTGACTGATCTCAATGGACTTGAACAAACAACTGTGAAGTCAAGTTTTCCCTCTCAACGTAATCTGTATTATCAGCTTGATAACATAAATACATTTTTTTTACATGCAAGCTTAATTGATCAACATCGCAGAGGGAAGAAAACTGAGAGATATACATATTACGTTTATACAGAGATTTTCACAAAGAAACACACAAAATTCAAAAGTCTTTTCTACCCTCCACCTTGTTTTTCTTTTTGCATTAAATCATTCAACTTACAATGAAAAATGTTTCTCTGTTTCTTTACAATTAGATATCTAAGCATACTGTGAGTGGAGGCAAATACTCGATTAATGTTTCTACAGCACGATTATACTTTATACAAGACGTAACGTTCGTTCTACGATAGAATTACTCGCGAGTTCAAATATACAACGAATGAAATTGTGCACATTATCTATTGGTTTTCTTAAACTAATGACAACGACACGTAACGAATTCTTTCTCAATTTTTTTTTTCCCTTAAACTCTATACTTAATTATCTTTCTTCATACGATTGGACGTCATCCTGTAGATGATTGAGTCACGTCCAGGATCCATATCAGCGATGGCAACTGTAGATTTAAATTAAAAACAATTTAATAATCGTGTTCTAGAATTTTCTTCGAAAAAAGAATTCTGTTATTGAGCAGTAAAACGAGATAAGTCGGCAATTTATCGAAAATTTTAGAAATTTACATTTTTTCTAATATCTCAAAAACCGTGAGAGATATGACAAAATTGCAAGAGACCTTTTTTGTTGGAAATTGAATTCTCTATGAAAAAGGTTGCATGTGTTTTTGTCGTATCGCGCATAATTCTCGAGCTATAGACGGTTTTGTTTTCAACAAATTTTTTTTCCTCAAAAAAATCATTCATTCAGATCTTTGGAGATATCTCGCAAACTACGCGAGATAGGATAAAATTGTATAGGACCTTTTTCGTAGGAAATTGAATTCTCTACAAAAAAGGTCCCATGCAACTTTTTCCTATCTCTCATAATTACCGAGATATAATGAATTTCGTGAGACATTACTATGAAATTTACTTTTTTTATCTACTTATTTCCTATTACTGCTTAACAACAGCATTGTTATTTGACTTACTGCAGATGGCGATAAGGGAGAAAAGGAAGGCGACTCCGAACCACAGGATAATATTGAAGATTGCAGGATAATTCGAGTTGTACTTCTTTGCCAAATTCATATCTTCAACCTGGAAAATAAAAGTTTAATTACAAAAATATTCACGAAAGTTAAAAAGCAAACAAAAAATACATTTCTCTTTCATTAAAAACTCTTCTAAGCAGCATAGAACCTAAAGAAAAATAATTATAAAATAATTCACACTGCATCCTTCATGCTCTAGAAGAGAACGAAACGTGTACAATAACCAGAAATATAAAATAATAACAATCGAGCAGACCAATAAAGTGCTTAGAATAAATAAACTAGTAACGCCAGTAAAAAAAGGCAAGTCTCTTTGAATTTAGTCAACAAATTCATGACTTCAAGTTTATGTACAAAATGATGATGGGACTGAGTAAAAGAATAGGCGGTTTGTCTAAAGTGTGTACTGATGCTCTTTACAAATACCTTCACTGGTCTGTTAGTGTTTTCGTCACCGGTCATTGAGTGAACCTCGTGTCCCCGATGGTTCAACTCGCGACCAAGTGACTCAGTACTCTCGTATGTGTAACTTGTCTCGCTGGAGCTTTCTACAATTTCTTCATTCGTCTCATCGACACTCTTATCACTACTACTCTCTTCAGTATCCTCGACTTTTATTTTCTTATCTTCCTCCTCAGTTTCTTCGTTCTATAAAATACGTTTCACGATTGATGGAGGCTTAACGAGGGTCTAAAGGATGTTTTATTATGTTGCTGTGAAGTCCTTGGGGGGACTGAGGGCGTTACTAGGTAACTTAGTGCACTTTTTCATGCTCAAAATCATCAATATTTCAACTGGGATATTCTTAAGAACTAATAATAAGTTATTCCTGCAAGTTTCAAATACCTTAACGGGTGTATTTGGGCTTTTGGTTGAATCAGTGGGGTTCTCTGATGTTGCTGCCATGTCATTGGCCTGTAAAAAAAGGATTTTCATCATCAATACTAGTTTTAAATACTTAAAAATGTTAAACTTAATCTTAAAAACAAATATTACCTGAGGTTCTTCTCGACGAACTCTCGTAGACTCTACTGATCTCGCGTTTCTAGCTTTATTGGCATCGTCAGTGAAGGCAGCAATGACAACTTTGTCTTTATAAACGTCCCTGGAAGCCTTAGAGACATCATCTAGGGCCTCATTGAGAAGACTAAGAGCTTCTTTAGTAGCTGGAGAGTCTTTCCCATGGAGATCAATGACTGGACGAAGACCAGAGACAACTAGCCAGTAAACATCAGCCTTCTCGTTGGCAATAACGGACGATCGGATGATAGTAGCAATAGCACGAAGTAATTCAATCTCTCTCATGAATTTCGCGTCCTCCTCGTTCTTCAGGTCCAAGAATTCCAGGGAAGACTGATCAGTTTCGTTGGGCTTAAGTTTACCCAGAGCAGAGTGACCCAACTACAAAATATATATTATTTACTTAATTAAATTAAGAAGAAAAAGGATGATTACTACTAGACAAAAATACTCACTGCATTAAGACCATCGCCTACGTGCATCCTAATTAACGTATTGTTTTTGTCTCTCTCCTCCAATGTTCGACGAACAGCCTGCCAAGTTGTTTCTTCACCCTCGTCGACAATCAGAGGGAATCTTGTGCCCCTCGTCGACTCTACAGACTCAACACCCTCAATGGCAATGGAGACCACAGCTTCAGGAAGATCAAATGGACTTTTAATGGCATATCCATCCCATGGATTATCAATTTTCGACTAAAACAAGGAACATTGCATGTTGAAAAACCTGAAAATTCAGTCATTCATTCTATTATTCTTACATCTTTCACTGCGAATCCAAGAGCCGACGTGAAGACATCCTTCAGGAGGCTCTGATTGATCCGACTTGTGCCCTTGAACTGTACCTCCGCTGGACTATGAAGAATGATGAGTTCGCCATCAGCAAATACTAGAGGATCATAAACAAATGATTTTTATGAATTTCATCGGGTTTTTTGGAGGGAATTATTGATAATTGCCACACCCATCTGCTTAAAATTGAAATACAAACAATGATAGGGTTAAATTTATCATTTGATTGAAAAATCAAGGAATTATTGTCAGAGGATTACCTGAAGCTACAGCCAATGCTGCTAAACAAATAAACCTTAACATTTCGTAGACTTTTCTTTCGAATTTCGTAGAAGAATGATCTTTAGAGGATCTTTTCCTAACCCAAGACCCCGAGACACCGTATTTCGATCATATGACGTGAATAAGTACGTTTTGAAGGCTCAAGAGGCGCTCGAGATCGAAGAGGGGGGTTTATAGGTTAGATTAGGCGGGAAATTTGAAATTTATTGTTGCTTTTGTTTCGATATACAATTTTATGGTGACTCCCCGAATTTCCTCTCCTTCGTCCAAGATGATATCGCATAAGTGGGATTGACTCTCAGCGAAGCTATAAAAGAGCGTTTTTTAACGATATGAGAATCAATCGCCCGCGGGTTGTTGGACGAGTTTGAGGATTGTTCTTCGGCGAAGAATCAACATGACTAGACGCGCAAAGGGAGGAAAAGGTAAAGGATTGGGAAAGGCAGGAGCCAAGCGCCATAGAAGAGTACTTCGTGATAACATCCAGGGTATCACCAAGCCCGACATCCGTCGTTTGGCTCGTCGTGGAGGCGTCAAGCGTATTTCCGCTCTCATCTACGAGGAAACTCGGGGCGTGCTCAAGGTCTTCCTTGAAAACGTTATCAGAGATGCCGTCACCTACACCGAGCATGCCAAACGGAACATGGTTACAGCGATGGATGTCGTGTACGCCGTGAAACGCCAAGGTCGTACTCTCTATGGATTTGATGGTTAAATCCAGTCCTCTACATCATCATCATCAACAATCATCATCATCATCATCATCGAATATTTCAACAAAACAATCGGCCCTTCTCAGGGCCACTATATGTTTTTAACGTTTGAGACTTCACAGTCGCAATAATTCTGTAGTGAAGCGGTAAAAGAAGTCGAGATAACGTTTTCATTAAAATGTTTTACAATATTGATTATATCTAGAAAACTATGGGAGATACGATAAACATGCAGAGAACCTTTTTTGTAGAGAATTTAATTATCTAAAAAAAAGGTCCTATAAAATTTTGTCGTATCACCCAAGGTTTTGGAGATATTCGTAAAAATGAAAGTGTTTAAAAAATTTTCATAATTTTTTAAGTTTATTCTCCTAAGAAAATGAATTTTTGTTTCTTATGTTAAGTTAGAGTCTTCTTCTTCTTTATTTCTAGGTTCCTATGTCCCAATATGGCCTTCAGCCGTAGCTATATGCAAGCCAAATATTCTTGTTATTGCGCACTTGCGGCTTTTATTACATGTGTGGAGGACGCTGTCTTTCGGGGCCCAGGGCCCAAGCGACTCTTTGTTTTTAAAGTCAGTTAGCCAATCAACAGTTGGCTTGATAAATCAAACTTCGGCAGTCTCGAACTCGCAAATATCGATATTTATCGATAACGCGCGATATCTCGTGGGAAAACGAACCTTATTGGTCAGGCGGCCATCACGTGACGCGGCGCGGTTTTATTTGAATTTTCGATTTATGAGAGAGCATTAGAAATACATCTTATGGAGAAAAAAGGAAGAAAAAAACCAAATCAATCTCTTCTTGGCTTCTTTTATATCCTGTATAGGATGTCGTAGCCCAACTAAACCTTTTCTTTCTTGCTTCATCGTTCTCTTTATGGTTCTTCACCGGGATTTTGAGGTTATGTAAACAGAGAGAAGCCTTCTCTCTGATGTAAAAGCCGCCCCATGCCTCTTTCTCGAGAATCTGTGTCCTAATATAGATACGCAATAAAAAATAACGTAAATTATTCTTGTTAATTGTTGTTATTATTGTTAAAAGAATTTTTATTACCGTTCAATTGGTATTTCCTGGGATTATTTGAATTTGGGGAATTTCCCCAGGGGAAAGCCTGCAAGGCGCGAAAACTGCTTCTCGCAGGAGGAGGAATGGCCGTCAGTGCCAGAAAAACCGTGCCAACTATTTTTATCGAGTTCTATGTATGATAGTAAGTCGAATGTCGTGTAATAATCGATGTTTTTTGTATCAGCAACTTCCTGGTAATTTATTTGACTACTTGGCGCCCACGTCGGGTGACTTTTCGCTGGCATAACCTCCCGGGCACGACATAACCTAGAAAATTCGTTCGTTCAAGTTGAATTCTTGACAAATAAGCAAGTAAGTAATGCCAATAATTAATTTACA
>JABSMT010000809.1:0-10705 GCA_018902335.1 Eumacrocentrus americanus | reverse complement strand
TCATTACAGTTTTATACATAATATATATATGTACAAAGGGGCCATATATACTGGTGCACAGAGAGCTTATATGTATAACAGCGTCCGTATGTAATCAGACTCACGAGGGCCAGTGTGGTGTATACGTTACCCTGTCTCACCACCTGCCGGGCATGCGGCGGCGCGACGTAATCGGTATTGCCTCCCTCTCCACCAAAACGAAGCCATCTCGATGCCCCGCCGTCTACACTTAGAGCCCTTTGACTATGAGTGCCACGCGACCGCTCATCTCCATCATGCTCTCATCTTTAATTAAATTCGGTCACGTGACGCTCACAGACAGGTTATTAATGCCACGTTAATTTCCCTGATTTGGTCCATCGAGAAGCCATTAGACTATTACGTAGCGTATTTATAGACAGAACTTGAACCCAAGAAATCAGAGACTCCATGTTATTGTTAAAGTCCTGACAAATAAGGTACGTCGTTGTAGTTTATTTTCCCTCGAAAAATATACCTGTAGGATAAGTTGAGAGTAAAGTATAGATCTATAGATGAAGCCGAGAAAGAGACGGGAGTTAAATCCCGACGGTGGTCTGCACCTGGACTGTGTGCGCATCAGGCCTCAGGGAGCGTGCCCGAGATGACGTCCGTTAAACATGTAGCTGGATATTTAACGAAGATACGCATATACGCGGGGGCGTACTCAGGAGAGCCCTTGAGAAGCGAAGAGGGATAGGAGTTGAAGAGATGGTAGAGAGTGCCGCTGCTTCCTGGGCACGCGACTCATGCGTGCGCCATCTCCAGCTGTTTCCTGCCTCCCCCGACGGTCCCATACTCTCTTGTGGCCCGTTATGCAGTCGTGATCACTTTTTCGTCAATCGTATTGCGCAGCAGTATATTTATATATAATGTATTGATGTGGCTCTTTCATCGGTTCCAAGGGTGGGTTAATTTACGACTCACTGGAGAAATCGCGGAAGCCGTGGGCGGTGGTAAAGAGACAGGAGTACAATAAGAGAGAGAGAGAGAGAGAGAGAAAGAGAGTAACAGGAAGCGGGAGCACGCGTCCGGATGGCTATCCGGTGAAATAAGAAACCGGAAACATCTGGGGGAAGCCGCATTGTTTGTTCTGGCGCTTTATTCGCCCTGTTGGCGGCTTCTAATCTATCAAGGTGGAGACAAGTATAGGTGGCCGAGAACAACCTAGTCCTTGTGTTTTTGAAAATTACACGAGACTTCAGTCGTAAAAAAGGAAAAGTGAGCCCACTGTGCATTTAGACAAATTGTAATTAAAACGAGGTAAAAAAGCACTATCAGTTTTTTATAATTTTTTGAAGGTTAAAATATCTGTATCTCTTTGGCAGCCATACGGGTCGAGACGTCGAGCAGACCCGCGGAGCTTTTCGCCCTACCCACACAATATCGTATCTTCGTACACGTGGTAGTAGGTATGTCCCGTCGTAGCCCACTCCCCTCCGAAGCCCTGCACCTGGCTGCATGCGTCTAGCGTGTCACTTTTACCCGATACTAACCCTCCAGATTTCATGCAAAAAGGGGTCTATCGATTGACGGAGCCAAATCGACATTCGTTTTGTCATGAAAAAGGCGCGCGTATAAACGGAGAAAAAGGGAAATTGTACTAGATTGTCCAGTGGGAGGGTAACGAAAAGGGTTGTTTTGGGCTTTCAAAGGAACAGCCGGATCATGAATGGCAATATCTACCTATAGCGCACGTGTATTGAAACGTCGAATATTTGCAGCTGCAGTAAATTTAACTCCTTTTCCCCTCTTGTATATGCCAAGACACGTCGCGACAGCACACAAAGAACAGTGTTTTCACCTTGACAATCGACCGATTTTTCCGGAAGAAAAACTTTTGACTCCAAAACAACGGGTTATTGTCGCAAGGGCAAGATGAGGGTACGTATCGTCACGTATATCACGTATATTCGTATAGAGTTACAGGTATACATAATAATATTTCTACTGACAAATATTGTAGCACCGCAGGAATATACATCCAGTTTTAATATATGCACTTGGCGAGGCAGAGAGAATATGCGAGTGTAACTTGCCGCAGAGTTATTCTCCGAGTAATCTCTTGAAGCGAGCCATGAGCACGCTCGGCATTCTGGTCATTCTCACGATTCCTTGTCCAGGTATAGGTCAGGTATTGGATAAAGCCTTCACACAGTATATGTTCGTTCGGCAGCCGAGAATCTAAAACCGTGTCTCATTTTCATCTCGGTATTGAGATGCATATATATATACACAACCTATTGGAAACCGTATAGACCTCCTGCGTCCATTCCCTCCGTTACCAATTCTCTATATAGTACTCTACCTCTACACCATAGCCGTGACACCGGCCCCTAACAGAAATTTACAAACTAACCCCGCAAATACGATTGTCCCACCAAAACTCTCCCAAAATCGTGAGACCCTTATTCCCATGTAATGGCTAATTCGTGATTCAGAATAAGTTAAACTCATTTCAAGTTTCCAGCCTCCACCTGAGAACCCATAGCTCGTATTTTTTCCTCTGCCACCCGCGGTCACATTACCGACAAGGTGACGAGCAAACAATGACAGGTAGATACAAACAATGAAACTAGTATAGTACCTGAGTCTGCAGTACATGTACTGTCGCGATCCTTCAGGGAATCTCTGTGCAACGAATTGCACCCTCAAATTTTCTACGTTCAACTGCCAGCAAAGGCCTTGAGGATAATATGGCCTCGATCGTGCAGCGACCATAACGGAACGTGCTTGTGCACAGCTCCCGTCATCAGGAATGCCACTTGTTTGTCCCCCACTCCTCTTCTTGGCACATCTCAGTAGTAGAGAGCTGGTCCGAGGGAGAACGTGCTAATAAAAACACCAGGTAACGTGTGTATGCGGCGCCGCGAGTCCACTTTGGACTCTGGAATTTGTATGTGAAGCGGCCCGTGGGCCTAAATAGAGACCGCAGAGGCAAGAGGAAAAAAGGTAGATCGTTTCGGACCCACAAAGTGAGAGAGACGGAGGCTGATAGAGAATGAACGGGCTTTGTCCGAAGGGTGGTCCAAATAATGGTGAGCGGGCAGAGCCTGGCGTAATTGGCGAGCTGTTTGTTTTGTCGCGGGCCCGCACGCTGCCCGCCGACAGATGGCTCACAAATGCCTCGACTAGTGGCTCGAGGGCAAGAGAGACAGTCAAAAGTGAAAAAGATGAGATATCAGGTGGGCGGCGATGATGATGCTTGCCGCAATATATATAATATATATATAGGTATATTTGCACACATATATGTGAGCGTGAATTAGATCAATACAAAAGCATATAATATTGGTATATCGTGTCTCGTGCCAGAGGTTGTTCGGCTACAATTTTCCTACCTTTATATTTTTACTTTTTTCCGTCAAAATAAGGGCATCACCGATTTCCGCGCCGTTGATACTCGTTATTTATATCTATAGGTGTAACACACACAGTGTAAAAACGACATATAATACATATGATTGAAATGACCATGTCGGATGTCAGTGGTAACGAGTCGTTTGTCGCTCGTTGCATTATTTTCCTTTACATTGGTGAAATATAGCTTTTTACCTGCTGGTCGGTTAGCAGCGTCTATTATGTTGTCGGACAGACGGGCGCACGAGTGTACGACTAACATCTAGGATCCACAGGGAGGATCAAGGTTTTGCAGCGTCGTTATTAGGCGAGATGCCACCGACAGCGGGCGTTTCCTTTTGCTCGTTTTCGCAGTCGGAACTGTTCCTTCTCTATTCTCTTCTTTTTCTACCGACATGAGGGTGGTCGGGCTGCCAACTCGTTTGCCTCAATGGATGGTCGAGATGGCTCTATTGGTGTGCCAAAAGGCCAGCCAGAAGGTGCAAACCATATGACCGGCTGTCTTCAACGATTTCAGACAGAAACTCAACGTGACCAGACGTAAATGGAGCGAGCTCTGAAACAAAAACACCTGTAGAACTCACCGAGGTACCTCTGGAAGCACCTCTTTTGTCTCAAGTCCACAGTGCGCGCCATTCACCAGATACGATTTATATCGGGTATTTTACTCTCTCTGGATGCGTCAACCCTCTCACAGATGGCGGCAGCGAACATGTACAAGGGTGCGACGATAAAGCTTGCTGAACTACATGATACACTCGATAGCATGGAAATTGAGAACCTGCAATCGGTACACACACTCCTCTATCTTTACCTCGTATCCCTTTTTGCTTTCTTCTTGATTCTCGATCGAGGAGCGGTCTGTTATATTCCAACACAAGTCTGAGGAGCGAGCCAAGTCGTTACAAGGTCTGCATTCAGCCACATCAACGACTAAACTCGGCGAGAAGCCACGTGTTGTTCGCAGTCGGTGGGACGATCGTGATCCAGAGATAACGAGCCGATCGCTCCTCTATATAGTATATATATGCTCGTCTAACAGATTCCTGTACGACCAGAGGATTCTTCTCGTTCTCGTCCGTGCGGCGCCAGTCCAAGTGTTGTTCAAACGAATAAGATATGGAAGAGAGAGAGAGAGAGAGAAAAAGACTTCTTCACTCCTTCCTCTTGACGACCATTCAGCTCGTTAATCAACTTTCTTTCTCTCTCTTTTTAACTGGCGCTCTGAGGATTTGTAACAACGTCTCGATATATATCTATATAAGGCCCAAAAACGACCATATATTGCTTCTATTCAACATCGATGATGGTTCTTTTTGCGCTTCGTCGATCATCTCTCACTATCCTGCACGCCAAAGCATTACATATTCTCTTTTGCGTTCGCTTCATATGGAAATTATTCTCCCAATCGTTTTTATTGATTGTTTTTTTTTAACATCCACCTTCTCGTACACTTACAATCCTTCTCTGTTTATCTCAAAAGTGTTTCATGATTGGCCATGTTTTGTTTCTATTATCCCCTAATTAAGAGCCCTTTTAAAGGTCAACGTAGGAGCGAGATAAGAACAGAGTGATCGCCACCGAACCCGTGCGGTCTTTCTACGAAATCCGAGAGGACTGGTAAGCCTATCGAGCTTTTAATTTCAAGACACCGACGTTGTCGCGCCAGGTCTGCACCTAACGATAAGATAAAAACAAAGACGACACGAACCGAGACGAGGTGAAATATGTCGAACTCGAGTGAGCCCCTATCTGGTGCCTCCATTCCTCTACTTTACCACCTACTGGTGGTTCTTATCCACCGACTTTTTGACTTCTCGACGACAAAGGTATGCCAGAGATATAATCATTCACGATCAAGAAAAGCATTGATCCACATAGATAGGATTAACGTATTTAAGAATGCTTTTAGTGCCAACACGTGAGTATAGTTCTTTCCACGCCCGAAACTAATAGGCGTACCGTGTCATTTTTCTTTTTGCTTTCACCATCTTTCTCACGCTGTGACTCACTCACTCACTACTAGAATTGCGGGTCTTCTCAAGACTATTTCCTTCTACTATAGGTATATATATATCGCAAAGTATTAGGTACCAATGATAATATATCAAGTCGAATGTCACGAATGAAAATAAATGAGTGAATCGAAATAATTCGTTGTAAATTTATTCGGGCATGAATAGAGCTCTATAAGTTTTAGGATCCATTCACAGGGCGGAGTGGAGGGACACATGAGTAATGCACCGGTTAAATAAAACACACGACCGAGGGTGTGAGCATAAAACGTGGGAGGAGGAGGAGGAAGAGGAGGACCGTGGATGGTGTCGAGTATGGAAATTCGTGTGGTGCGCTCGTGGGACCGATGCGAGGGATTCGTGTGAACCACCACGAGTATCTGTTTTCTCTCACTCAATCTCTTACTGTGTGGACCACGTATCGCCACAGAGGTCGAGATAATAGAGAGAAGAAAAAGGAGAGAAGGCGGAGAAAAAAAAGGTTCGGCGGATGGACCACCAGCGATCGCGCCTGATGGTGGTCGCGTGTGCTCTCCGCTGTGATATACTTATTTACCTTCTAATCGAGTAGAGACTGTTACCGACAGTAGACAAGCAACATATCCACGCCGCGGCTTGACGCAAACAACCTGCCGACCTCCGCCCAAGCTAATTGCTAATCACTATACTATAGACTCGACAAGCGAACTTGATTCGTCTTCACCGCCTCGCCTCGTTTTTCGAAGGTCGTTTAATCCACGCCCAAGTTCGGTAGAAAACGAATACTATATTATCTTTTGGATTCTTGGCAGATACTGGAAATCCAAATATTTGGAAGGATCAGGTGTGATTGTAATCGCAAATGAAAAGAGTGGATACAGAGATTTCTTCAAAGTGTTGGGTAAAGACGCTTGAAAAACTTTTCGACAAATAACCATCGCCCCCATCAGCTCATCAAGACCTTTTGACAGAAAAAATCAGGTGCGTCGCATTGAGAGAGAGAGAGAGAGAGAGAGTAAAAGGATTCTCGCATGTTTCGGGCTCTTATTTCGTGGTCGACAAATCCACCGATAATCTCTCTCCGGCAATTCTTCTCGAGGGACAGACATGGCGCGACCATGCCGACAAAAACCGATAAAACGGATCGGTCTGTCGATGCCTCTTTTGATGCTTCAGTTGGGGTTTGCCAGAGACCGCAAACCCAATTCTCCACAACATATACTTATGTTTATGTGTACTGCTTTAGATACACGATATACCATTGATGAGACATTATTTGTTCTTATAGTAATTATTACGTATTTTCAATTTCAACATCGAGTTCCCATTTTTATTTTTGGATGAAAAACTTTTCTCCACGGTTCTTCATCACACGCCCCCATTACGATGCACGAGCCAAACCCTGTAATTTAGTGCCATCCTGCACCGACAATACGTCATTCAACGGCACTTTGGCGTTCGCTCAGTCGTTGATCGTCGTTGAACAAACGCGCTCGTAAACCTATTATTCCGTTTCAACGGTCGAGTCTTGACCAACGATTGCACATGTGCGCGTTCCATTGGTGACGAAACTGTGAGGTAAAAGGCATAGATAAAAAGGTGGATAATGATCGTTCTCCCTCTCTCTCTCTCTCTCTCTCTCTCTCTCTTTCTTTCTTTCTTTCTTTCTTTCTTTCTTGCTGTACACTTTGTACACATGCGAGACAAATGAAAAAATTTGAGAACAGTTATGTGTGCATGTGTGATATGTTGCTACCGACCGACAGTTTATAGGGCAACGCAGATTATGACCCTCATCGATTAGTTATTCGTATATTATTTCAATGAGTATCAATCCCGGGTCCTGTAAGCATACGTCCAAGAATTTGGGACCTTGGATGGAGCACAGTAGAATTGTCTGGCCAATTTTCCGCCACTCAATGTCGAAACCGTTTAGGCGCTTACCTTTCCAGCCCCCGTCGACAATCGGAAAAAGGGGCAAGAAGAAAAACACCTTGGAAATTGTCAGCGGATGTAAACGCAGTGAAAAACCACTGTGAGGATTATTATTGTCCCGATATTTATCTCCGGCAAGTTTCCCTAGAGCTTCAGCTACCGGCTCCCATTGTCCAGCCCAAATTCTTTGCTCGGGTTTTTCAGCTTTGACAAATAAGCGATTAACAATGCGGCCCAGTATAAGAGGGAAAAAAAGAGAAACTACTCACCAACATGTCTGTCTCTTCAAAACCGAGACTTACATAAATACAGCTAAAAATGATGACAGAGGGATACTTGACGATTTTGCTTTCAACCGCGAGCTAGAAAGTCTCCCACTGAATCTCGCAGACTATGAGATCAATAATTGACACTGGTTTATTAAATTGACGGTTTATAGTTGATGGAATCATTTGACTCGGGACTATTAAATTATGACGTACCACATTGACAAAGTCTTGAAACGTGACGGCGTCTGCTCGGGATTGCTGCACTCGAATCAACAGAATATCCCTCTTGTTCACTGGGATTTCTACTCGCCATTCGGGACTTGTCAGGGCTCGGAGAAAATCTTGGCGTGGAATCTCTCCAAAACCCTCGGGATCGAATTTGTCGAAGAGCATTCGCCATCGCTGCAATAGAGATTACATATAAGCAATTTAATTGTATGTATTGAATGCCTTACTGTTATGTAGAGTATTACAAATCTGACTCACATCGTTTAGAAGCTCGCGTCGATACTCGGACTCGTCAATATCAATTTCAGATCCGAGATCAGTATGATCGGTTACGTAGCCATCGTATCGACCGCTATTTGCCTCGCTGTTGGCATACTCCTCCTCCTCCTCCACGATGCCAGCGATTGTTGCTATCGAAGGTCCCTGAGCCAACAGCATCACTGTAACTCGTCACCGGCCCAAGAATTTCCACATTTTCTTGTTTTTCCTGTACAATTTATTGTCATCAAGTAATTATTCATTTCTGATAAAATTCATTGATTTTTTTTTTATCGAGAGAATGTCATTGAATCGGACAAATTTCAAAAATGAACCAACAGTAAATAAATAGAAATAAGTCGCTATATATTTTAAGAAATGATAAGGACTATTTTCGAAATATCATCCAAGAGAATTAAAGAATAACAACGAATCGACTGTGATGGTGAAGGAATATATACGCACACGGACGCTGTTGGCGGCGTCGTCACCATGGCAATGCGGGGTGGCGCACGAGTATGGCCATCTCCCCGCCATTGCACGAGCAATAGGGGGAGAGAGAGAGAGAGAGAGAGAGAGTAGTAAATGTGCCCCTGACCCTACTATACGGCACGATGTACTATATAGCCGAACAGACCGGCGAGACTCTTACCCCTCAGAATTTTGACCCCTAGAATCCCCCTAACTTCATGTACAGACGCTACAGCCCGTGACGCATTTGGCATTACTCAGCTCTACGTGTCGATATACTTTTATCTTCTCTGCAAACTGATTGCAGCTAGTTCAATGTCACAGTTTTCAAAAATTCTAAACTTTTATTAACGACTGCGTTTGCGTATATTACATATGTATGCGCTTGCTTCGATGAGGCTACAGTCTTGAGCGCACACGAGACATCAAGACAGCGGCGCAAGGGCTACCCTCCCGAACTGACGTACAAAATTCTCGTCGCCCTTCCGTGGATCTTTACCACCCTCGTCGCATCAAGTACAGCGCGTGCTGATGCAGATCAAAAACCTATAAGACGAGGCAAGGGCAACGACCCTCAACGGCGCTACAGAAAAAGTGATTACCTTATTTATACTACGTGTTTATAAATAATCAACGATTTACCGATTAATGCACAAGTTAAATCAAAATCTTTGTATCGATATACGTAACGTTTAACTTGCATGAGTTATATAATCTCAATAGGCAAGTGTGCTCCCGATTTTACTAAGCATGTATAGACGACCCAGATCTGATTTGCCGTTCGATACTCGGGCGGCCGGTTAGGTGAGAGTCACGCGATCTCCGCTCTGCAGTGTCTACTCTACAGCCGTATAGTATATGTAGTCTGCTGTATAAGCCGCTGAATGCTACCCCGTGGATAACCCTCAAGCCGGCGCGACACCTGTTTTCCTGTATCGTTGAGTTACACGCTCTTACATGCATGCATACAATAGTGTGTGTATTCACAGCTATATGTAAATAGAGATCTATATAATTAGAGATAAGTACTTACCGAGCAAGGGTAAGGGAGCTGAAAATAACTGCGCGCAATAAATTCAATGATTCAAATCGATTTGAATTGTCCGACACGCGACGATATCGTTCAACACTGGCCCACTTTGTTTCTTATTCATTCCAAGACGGACTGATGAATAATGTTTTTATCGGCAAAACATTTCTGCCCATGATTTACAAAAAAAAAAAATAATAAAAACATAATTCGCCACATGAAATTTTGTTACGAATACAATGAAGAGAAAGACACGCTTGGACTTGGACGGACATGTATACACAGGTGCTGGCGCGAAAATACGAATACAAAATTTTGTTAAATAGAAAGCGCTCGAACCACGTGGAAAACGTGGAGTGAATGACGAATTGGCAATTGGTGATATGGGCGACGCTTATACTCGGAAAGCGTCACACGAGTACTGACGCTTACGATAGCTTTGCCGCCCTCGCACAACTTCCACGACCCCCCACCGCCCTCCACGCAAATGTCGACCCCTGAGACTTGTTCGAAACCCCTGTATATGTATTCCCGATATACTTTATCGTGAGAACACTTACTGCACTTGTATGTAGGTATACTCAAAACCTTGCACAGGCATTTATATATATGTACTCATCATTTCTGTATTTGTCTGCTATCACTAAGTCATTCGATTCAAATTCAATTGGAATAGAGAAATTCATCAATCTACTTTTCACACCATTGAGATGATCGAGTGGACCGGAAGTTTATATCGTAAGTGTAATTGTATACCATATCGTTCATTATTTCACGGTTTTTTTTTCTCTTATTAATTTTAATATGATATAATTAGATTAGTTTAGGTTTATAACATTGCATCAATCCCGTAGCGGTGCAAAAGAGGTTATACCGGTGGCGGTGATGTTGATTATACGGAATAACGTGGTTAGATATATATTGTTACGAAATGGTATTCGCGCTCTCTCACACAGATAGATTCACTCGTATAGGTTCACACGAGATACAAAGCTTTTTCTTTTCAAAATTACGTATATATGAGAATAGTGATGTTGCAGCGCCATCTACCATCTTCTGGAATCCATTCTTTATCTTTAAAACTCTGTCGGTAAATTAGAATATTATATTGCATTGAAGTCATTGAAGGATTGAAGATGAAT
>JABSMT010000798.1:0-10707 GCA_018902335.1 Eumacrocentrus americanus | reverse complement strand
AAAAAACAAAATTGATGATAACTCGAAAACTATGCGAGATACAACAAAAATGCAAGAGACCTTTTTTGTAGAATATTAAATTCTCTACAAAAAAGGTCTTTTGCAATTTTATCGTATCGCGATTAGTTCTCGAGATATTTGTACAAATGGAATTGTCTTTTATTATCGACTTATCTCGATTTGCCGCTTAACTAACTCCTCACCTCAGGAACTTCCACCGTAGCATTGGGCAACTCGGGCATGATAAATTCTGGTTTGTGTTGATTAACCGGAATCACACGGACATCGACATAGGCTCGATCAGCATGTGGTCCCCTGCCAGCGCCATCCCTAGCCTCCACTTCAATCCTGTAATTGCCAGCTCTTCCAACCAACCCCGTAGCAGGATACAAAAATCCAGATTTTTCATCCAGCCTGAATCCACCATCCTCATTGCCTCCAATGATCCTATAGAAAACCTCGCCATTCACGCCCTCGTCATGATCTTCAGCCCTGACTTGTAAAATAGTCGCTGGTGGATTCACAGACAGATTCTCAGCGACAGAAGCCCTATAACTGTGCTGAGTAAACACAGGCTTATTATCATTGACATCCTCGAGCTTAATAACCACAGGAACAGTCGTAGATCGTCTTGAATTGATTGGAGCACCATCGCTGGCCATCACAGTCACAATAATCTCTTCAGTCTCTTCTCTATCGAGAACTGTCGCTGCTCCAACTGTGATTTCTCCGGTTTCGTGGCCAATATTGAAGTCCGAGGCATGCTCTCCAATCAGTGAGTAACTCACTGTCCCAAAGGAGCCCTCATCATCGTCAAAAGCTTTAACAACAGTCACATGAGTGCCTGGAGGTGAATTTTCCTTTACAGAGACCATGTACGACTCATTCTCAAACCTTGGATCCTCATCGTTGACATTAATCACGTTCACAGTGATCTTCGCCGACGAGGAAAGTTGAGGAACACCTGAATCATACGCGACAACAATGAATTCAAGCTGTTTAGTCTCTTCAAAATCGATTATTTGACTAGTTCTCACGATCCCCGTGACATTATTGATGTTAAAATAGGAACTGGGTGGTTCAATTGCATAATAGGCAATGTTACTGTCCATATCTGTGGCTGTAAAAGCCCAAACAATCGCCCCTGTGGGTTGGTCTTCTTGCATTTCAATGGTATAAGTGGGATTCTCCTTTGTCCAAGGCTTCGCGAACTCCGGGGCCATGTGATTCACGTCTATTATCGTGATCACGAGGGTTCCTGAACCCTGTTGAAGCCCTTGGGCTGATGTGTCTGTTACTAGAACATTTAAGCTGACTGTTGCTGCAATTTCACGGTCTAGGGGACGCACAACTGAGACTTGGCCTGACTTTGGATCCACCGCGAAGAATTCTTTGAAGGACGAGGCATTTGAAGGGACTTGTTGGCCATTCTTGTCAATTGCTGTTATTGGCTCAGTAATAGAGTACTTAAGGGCGTCCTGAGACGTGCTGTCAGGGTCCAGGGCCTTCAGAGTCGTGAATACTGTTCCAACTGGCGAATCTTCAGTGACTTCTGCTCGTTGAGTTGGTGGAGTGAAGTAGGGCGATTTATTATTGTTGTTTTCGACTTTAATCATTAATGTAGCAGTTCCGGTCAAGCTTGGCGTGCCATGATCTAGGGCTATCACTTCGATATGGTAGGAGGAACGTGTGTCATAGTCCAGATTCGAACTAACACTGATAATGCCTGTAGTAGAATTGATAACGAAGTCATCAAAAGCCCCCTTTTGAATCCGATAGGTCAACTGGGCATTAATGCCACTGTCTGCGTCTGTGGCGGTTAATTCTTCGACAATGTGACCTGGAAAAAAAGAGGATAGTTAATAGAATGCTGGAGAGCAGGGAGAAGTGGTCATTAACTATAATTAATCATCGTTAATCACCGTTAATCGTCATTAACGATCGTTAATCACTGTGATTAATCGTCATTAACCATCACTAATCATCATTAATACCAATCAATCATCGTTAACCATCGTTAAATAATTATATTAATCAGTTGTTAATCACCATTAACTATCATTACCCACCATTAACCATCGGTATTAATCGTTATTAACCATAATTAATCACAATTAATCATTGTTAATCACCATTAACCAGTTATTAATCACTATTAGCTATCAGTAATCGCCATTAATCACTGTTAATCACAGTTAATAGTCATATTAATCGCCAATAATCATCTTTAACCATCATTAATCATCGTTATCAATTCTCATTGTCCCTCATTAATCACAATTAATCATCGTTACTCGTTATTGACTATTATTAATCGCCATTAACCATTGTTAACCATTGTTACTAATGATCATTAACCATTATTAATCACAATTAATCATGGTTAACCACCGTTCATCATGGTTAATAATCATTATTCATCATTATTGTTGTTATTTGTGTCCATTGTTGTGTATTTAATTGAGGAGTTTAGTGGACCCGTGGACAGAATGAATAAATCAGAGTTGTCCTATATAATTAATCATCATATAAGTCACCATTAATCAGTTATTAATCGCTACTATCATTAATCCCCGTTAATCGTCGTTATGCATTCTTATTAATCGTTATTAATCACGAATAATCATCGTTAACCATCATTAATCATCATATTAATCACCATTAATCATCGTAAAATCACCCAAAAACCTTCGGAAAAAAATTCCCTCTGATAATTCTTACCTTCTGGAGCGATTTCCGGGACACTAGCAGTGTAAACATCCTGCGGAAACACCGGAGCATTATTATTAACATCTCTGACAGTGACATTAACAATAGCTGTGTCCGAGAAAGTTCCATCGCTGGCTTGAGCCGTCAGTGCAATCCAATCTTGGGTGGAATTGGTCAAGTCAACTGGGCCCTTGCCGGCAATCTGTATCTCCCCTGTATTCCCATCAATCTCAAAGAATCCCGAGTCATTCCCATCGATAATTGAGTACGTGATCTTTGAAGTCTTGTCACGATCTCTCGCTTGGACTTTCAACTCGGGCTCGAACTTGTCTGCACCCTCGTCCACAACAGCTCGATATTTCTCCTGAAGAAAACGCGGTGGACTGTCATTAGCGTCTGCTAGGGAGACTTTTAATGATACTGTTGTCGTTTGACCATTCCCATCATCATCTGTTGCCTGTTTACATGGAAAAAATAGTTGTTTAATGATAAAAAACAATGAAACAGGGATGAGAGAAAGATTCCGAGGAAGAGAATTAACCTTGTAATTGAGGAAATATTCGCTTTGTTCTTCGAAATCTAGACATGGAGATGAACCTGGTGAAGGACAGGGCGCAACTGTGATCGTTCCATATCTCTCGTCAACGGTAAAATGCTCCGAACCTTGGCCTAACAATTGATAAACAATTCCTGCAGTCCCAAAGCTGCAAAATAATGTCAAAAATAATGAATTATAGGTTTCTAAGACGACGATTTATCATGAATAAAGGAAATTTTCATTTTTCGAGAATATTTCGAAAACTATGAGAGATACGATAAAATTACATAAGAGCTTTTTTATCGGAAATTAAATTCTCTACAAGAAAGGTCATATATATTTTTGTCGTATTTCGCATAGTTCTCGAGCAAGAATCAATTTTCTTTTTAAGAAAATTTTTTTTTGAACAAAAATCGATTATCCAGCCTTTATCGAAATATCTCGAATACTACAGGAGATACGATAACATTACATAAGACCTTTTTTTTTAAGAAATCGAAATCTCTACAAAAAAAATTCTATGAAATTTTGCTTTATCTTCCATACTTTCTGAAATATAAAAAATTTTGTAAAGAATTTCAATGAAATTTACTGTTTTATAAACTTATCTCCTTTTACCGCTGAACAACAGAACTATTAATCTATTCTAAATCGATTACACTTCAATTATACATTCAACTATATACATTCCAAGCATAAGCGATGCATAATTAATGTATAATACAAGTATAATCGATTGATTTCCTTCATGAGAAAGTAAAAACTATGCAAATCGATGTTAAAAAGCATGAACAAACGATAATAAAGCTACTAAAATGATATACACAAACCGTCCACTATCCCTATCATTGGCTTTAATTGTAGCAACTGTCGTCCCAGGGGCAGCAGTCTCTGACACGAGTGCAGTGTACGTTGGACTGCTAAATGAAGGCGCATTATCATTCACATCTCCAATGGTCACGGTCACTGTTGCAGTCGACGAGAACTTCGTTGTCGTATCAGCCTCTTCAGCAACAACCTAATAACCAAATAAACCCCACAATCATCATCCATCAAACAATCATCTTTAAACCCATTAAAACCATAATGACCAAAACCTCACCAGAAGAATGAATTTTCGTTGATTAGGATTCTCATAATCAAGCGATCCATTGGCAACACGAATGGTTACTGATGTACTACCACTGGCCTCTTCAGGTTCAATCATAAAAGCCCCAGAGATATCATCAAGTCTCAAATGAAAACGTGCTCCCAAATCCAAGTCTGGATCCTTGACAGTCATGTCAAGATGAGGCAGTGGCATGCCATCGGGCACGTTCTCTGGTATCTCCACACTGTATTCACGTCTATTGAATGTCGGTGGTTCGTCATTAACGTCTTTGATGGTGACTGTAGCCTCAGCCATCGAGACTGTTGACTCATCACTGCCTGGAATGCCATTGACAATCTCTCGAGCCTTTATCTTGAGTGTCAAGACTCCAGTTGAGTTCTCGAGGGCCTCTCGGTCCAAAGGCTTGCCAGTTCGCAGCTCGCCACTCTCAGGATCCAGGAGGAAATAGTCAAAGGGATTCGAAACTAATTCATAGACTATTTTCCTGGGCATTCCACGATCTCCATCACGTGCCTTCACTGTCATTATTAGTGTCCCTATTGGAGCACTCTCCTCCACGACTCCAGTCAGAGAATTCAAGAATTCTGGTGGACTATTTTGGATGTCTGCTACTTTGATCTCAACTCCAGTCGTCGAGTTGTTTTTACCATCCTGTAAAGGAGATTAGATAGAGCCGATGGGATTAATTAGGTTGATGTGTCGACTGTGTGTTCGTGTGATGATGAGGGTCTACTCACGCTGGCGCGCAGAAGCAATTGGTAGAAGGGTCTTTGCTTATAATCGAGTGGGGAATGGAGAATTAGAGCACCCACATACGTGTTCACGCTCTTCTCTACGTCGACGATGCTAAACTTGGTGCAGGCATCAGGAAACTAGACATCAAAGGCAGATAATCATTACCAGATCTCTACAATCTTTCTTAACAATAAGTCCGAAGTCAAAATACCTGAGGCTGAGGAACGCAAATCAGCTCAATATTTTCTCCAAGCAGATCAGGATCAATGACTTTGATTCCTGGGAGGATTGTCATGCCCACTTGTGTGTCTTCAGCAGCCGCAGCTTCATAAGGTGTTCCATAGAAGCTTGGTGCATTGTCATTGACATCTAGAACAATGACATAGGCATCGACACCAACGATATTTGGCTGTTGACCCTCTGGCACACGATCCTCCAATGTCACCAGGAAACGAATAGTGTCATTCTCCTGGAAGAATTAATAGCCATTCATTACATTCAGAGACAATTAAACCATTTAATAGTTCTTCTAGCTGTTGTAAGAGATATATGGGCTAAGGAATTCCGGGAAGTCCAATTCTCTGGGTTTGAGAGCAGCAGCTCCCACGAGTCTAGTTCAACGCGCAATTTGCATCTAAGGGAGAGGCTTAACAATAACGGAGGAACTAAGACGGTTACGAAGGAATTAGATTACGGCGTCTGACTTGGAGTGGAATGCTGCTGGGAGATAGAGACTGTTTTGGCCCCAAGGGCTTCGTTCCCAATCTTGAATGGAATCCATGGAGAGAATTCTAACCGATTAAATCGATAAAGGCAGGTTCTCGGTGAATGAAAAGTTGAGGTTACGTTGCCAGGAAGTGGACAAGGAGTTCTAGAAAGGGAATAAAAAGGATGAGGAAGTGACTGATGACTGTAATTTGCATCGGCCAATTCATCTTCTTCTTTCCCATTGTCCTCGAACGTCACGCAAATGTCGAAGTCTTTCTTCGTTTTTCAAAGAGAATGACGGTTAATCGGGAAACAATGACGTCCGTTGGTGTATCATGGTGGTTTAGTAAATGTATCGAGATACCGAAAGCGAGTAAAAGGACGTTTGGTCATATCAATTCCTTTTTCTCCTTTTATTTGCAGCCTGTCGACACATGACAAAAGCTATCGCCCCAAACTCACTTTTCCCTTTTCCATTTTCTCATTCTCCATTTTGTATCGGCTCGTTTTTGTTTTGTTCCACGCTCGGCTAACCAATAATAACACGTGTGTACCACCAGCATACATCTACACACGCTAAAGGGATCTGTATATACAATAAAAAAGGTCTTTTGTTAAGGCGGGGAATCCCCTTATACAAAATTTAACGGTTTTCCAATAGCGCGGGCTTTTTTGAATCTGTCAGCTTTGTCTGATAAATTGAACGGATTAACTATAGATGGATCAGAAAGGGGATTGGTTGGATTATTGTAAATAACATTGCATATCATTATTATATTATTAAATAGGATTAAAAATAACGGTGGAAAATTAGAAAATTATAATAAGATATCTGCATTACCTCACGATCGAGCGGCTTAGCGAGGGTAATAATGCCACTGCTGGGGTCAACGGTGAATTTGTCAGTTAATTGGATTCCATATTTGACCTCGGAGCCCTCTGGATCATGACCTTTCAGAGTAAATACTTCAGCACCAACGGGAATGGCCTCTGACAGAGGTAAACCCGATGGGTAACCATCAGCCTCAAAAATTGGCGGCTCATTAACATTATTGCTCGCTGAAACACAAACAATAATGGCGGTCATTACACATTATATTTAAATAAAGTTTCATTATAAATACAAAAATAGCGCAGAGAGAAAAAAAAACCGTTAAATCACGCCCTGTGGCGAATGGCAGAACTAAATTACCCGGGCCTTTTAGTGAGAGTGAAAAAAAAAGAAAAAAAAAGGAAAATGGCGAGGCGAGCGGCTTTTTTTATATGTACTTAGAGAATAAGATGCGTAACGGCTTTCACGGTGGATAGCCAATCGCAGTAAAGGCGCCTTATCTCACGTAGTGCCACCGACGATCGATCGGAAACAAGAGAAAGAGAAAGGGATTATACATATATATAGATGGAAAATGGCTCCTGCAAGCGGAAGATGCAGTAGTTGAGAGACTGAGGAATCCGCCTAGGGGGCGCTTTATTCCGCAGGATTTTTTTTTTCTATTTTATTTTCACTGATGCCAAGGGCGCATAGAAACGATTTTCTTCTTTATCGACGTCGCCCCCCTTAAATCTGATGGAAATAAGGGGGGGGATGCCTGATAGGTTTTTCGTCATTTCTATTGGGATTCCCGGGGATTTGTCAACGATGCGATAAAGTTACTAAAGGGCTGTTGGAAATGGAGGGGAAGTTTATGAAAATTTTAATGAGGGAAATGAGTTCCATGGAATATATATATATACATAGTAGATAAGGGGAGTTCTTATTGGATGTCGATATCAACGGCAAATTAATCCGCGATTATAAAGTCCCGCCACTGAGCCGGATTAAGGTCTATAATATGTAACACGTTTCATGCCGGAAAGTTCCAAACTATTATAAGCGCTATATATACTCGCCATCCGTATTTCGCAGTAAATTTCAATTTAGTTCTTAATTTATAGTACAATAACGGGGAAAAAAATTCCCTATTATTTTGCCGCCATATTTTGAATCGATATTTGGATGATGAATTGCAATGGGTGATGCTTGTCGATAATCTCCATTACTCGCACGTCAAATAATCGCCATGATACAACACACAAAATGGCATTTCTGGGATCAAGCCGAACGTTTGCAAATACAATTAGCGTTATTAATGCGTTTATTTCGATATTATACACTGACAAATGTCATTTGCCCAACATGACACGAAAAGTGGTATCTATATATGTGTCGAGGCTGTTTATTGAACGTAAATCCGCCATTTTATGAATTTACTAAACGAAAATAAACGACCTGAATATCATCCTGACAATTAGTAACGGTCAAAAGCCCATTTTTGGATGGCTATATGAGGGGGGGGGGATACAAGATGTTTAGTACTTAGACGCCATACATAGAGGGTGCGCCCGATGAAAGACGACACGAAGATGGAGGTAACGAAGCTTATAAGCGAATTTCAAGTTCCTCGATGGATCCTTTCGGGCGTCGAATGATTAGGTTACCTATGGAAACACGTCGGGACGTGGAAAATGGAGGTGGGGTGAGGATTGAGGGACGCATTTTCATGCATCGTCGTCTAATGAACTTCCTTATCACACTGAAGTTTGCCCTCTTCTTTACATATTCTGCCTATTTCCAATTCTTTTTCTGTACAAAATGAGGTTAGTCTTCTTTTATACATAACTTATACATAGATAAACGAAAAGTCTATAACGAGAAGCTCGGGAACATTTAAATTTATGAATATCACATACAACGAATAAAATATTGAAACGGTTTCCGGATTCAACGCGGTCGATACGCCATTTTGGACATTATAAATTACAGATTTATGGAAATATCCACGTTTGTCGCAAATGTAAATCGTTGAAATGTGCAGTTACGTTTAAATCAATGCCTTGACACAATTTCTATTTTAAAATTCGCGCGAAAAGTTTGAATAATTGCGTAACGGTTTTTTTTTTCTTTTTTTTTCGTATAGTTTTTAAATAAAATTCTCTTTTATTTTTCAGGGAGATGAGTGTACAGAGCTGTGAAATTTGTATTGGACTGACAACGAACATCGATTGCGGAATTTTCGATTGACTGCAACGCTTTGAAGGGACATTGATAGAACTATAGAGCAGGAGGAATCCCCGTCGCCCAGTTCCGGTCAACGGTCGTGACTGACGCTTCATCAAAATCGTTCGTGTTATAACACGTAGGTATGCACGACTGACTACAATATTTCAATTATCTAGTCTTTTGATGGGTATTCAGAAATTCCCGGGGAATCTCCGGTATTCCCATTGACCGGCGGGGAATCCCAAGCATTTGGAGCCGCTTAAATACTATTGGACGGATTAATAACAACAGTGGAATGTCTATTAGATTATATATTTAATTGTAAATAAGTCTTGGACCTTAATATAATTACAAATGTAAATGTTGACAAAAGTTATTACAATAAATAGAGATCTTTTTTCGTCTGGGCTTCTTTTATTCCTATATAACGTGTTGCTCGAGGTGTGAATTTCCAATTCGATGAGCACATCGACTCGGGAATTTTCGAGATATCGACAATCCGATATGAAGGATCGCGTCGAAGCTTCTGTCACTACAAGTCTACGTCTCTATTCTCTTCACCTCGATTGAGCTGTGCACGTTTGCTGTTTTTTTCCCCTCTTTTCTGCTTTTATTCTTCTCGCGTTTCCGGAAACTGACACACCGAGGGAGAGATCCGGGGCCTCGATTTACGGGGTTTATATCCTCGCGGATCTGAACCTCGAATCGACGCTTATTACTATATCCTCCATTCTCGCTTTATTCTCGCTCCTAAAATAAGCTTTTTTCCGCTATATCTTCCCAGTTTGCTGAATCTTCATATTTGTTAACTAAAATAGAAATAAAAACAACAAACAAAATGTTTTAAAGGGATTAAAAAAAATTGGTATTTTTTTAATTTTCATTCCCTATAGGGGTGTCGAATATCAACGAAAATGGACGGTGGTGATATGGTTTTTGATGTGAAATGAAAAGAATGATGAGGGGGGATGAGCACGCACACACACACATACACACACAAAATGCGCATCAAACGTGTATGTCGTGTCCATGCATTTTATCAGAGTTCTACTATACGAACGTGAAGGGTGAATCTATACCCTCGAGGGTGTGGGAGGACCAGCGGTATTTATCATTCGACCGGCGGAAGCGATAAGGGACGGTCTCTCTGTCTTTCTCTCCATCCCCCATCGCGATAGTTCCAGAAATAAAGTGGTCAAACGTTACCATTTTTTTCTGGTATCCCCCTTCCTATCACACTGACCGAGGGGGATTGGAATCAATTGCCGGCAATCTTTGAGCTCGATAAATCACATAGTATTTTGGATTGCTTCGAATTTAACAGAATTTATCAAATCTCTGTCTTGTTTTCAGCTGATAACCCGACAAGAACGACGCGGAAATTCATTCAAAGGGTGGTTTTCGGAAACAAGAGGAAATTTCCTATCCGATAAAGTGGTTTTGAAAGTTATTTGTTCAAATACTTTAGATTATATGGCCATTTGAAGTAAAAAGACGGAAAAAATGGATGTTATCTTTAAAAGCTGATAAGTTCGGAAAATGAATTCCGAAATTAATTCCTATGTAGGTGTTTGAAATGGGGAGGAAATTTCCTATCAAATAATGTTGCAAGAAATGACAGTCATTCTAATAATACATCCGCTACAAATTGTTTTTCCACGTCATTTCGATGTTCTCCATTTTTCTCTTTTTACAGAATGCTGAAGGCTGATGATAAATTGCTTCTAGACAAGCTTCCTCATCTTCACGGTTGTCTTCCGGTCTCGATAAGCTCTTTTGGGATTGACAAAAGCCTTCGGGTTGCACAGAGTTAGAGAAGGAGCCTCTACTATACACATATAGACTCAAAAAGGCCATATACGTATA
>JABSMT010000787.1:0-10707 GCA_018902335.1 Eumacrocentrus americanus | reverse complement strand
TCTAATTATGTAAAATAAAAATGATTCAATTTATCACAGACAATATTGTTTCTTTCAAACGCCTGCGAAGTAAACAGACTCTTTATTCTCCACGTGTCTATCACGATATCTCTCCAGAGCTTTTTTCATCACTTCCACCGTCACATCAGCGTCTTCTTTAGTGATACACATCGGAGGTTTAATTCTCAATACCTAAAAATAACATTTAGAATAGAAACTAATGTCTCTTTTGTTGCATGAAACCAATTAATCATGTCATCTAGATACTGAGAAGCCTTACATTTCCATGAAATCCACCCTTACCAACGAGCACTCCCATGTCTTTGATGTCTTCAAATATCTCCAAGACTCCCTCTGGATCCATAGGTTGTCGTGTCTCTGGATCAGCAATCAATTCCACTCCAATCATCAGTCCTTTACCTCGAACATCTCCAATCATTGTTGGATGATCTAGCATTAGAGCGCTCAATCGATGCAACAAATGTGTTCCAACGATCTTTGAATTCTCCTGAAGCCGTTCCTCTTCAATTACCTGCAGATATTCTCAATAAACATATGATAAGAACAGCAATTTAGACTCTCCACGATTTTACTTACATCGAGGACTGCAGAACCGATTGCACAAGCAACTGGATTACCACCGAAAGTATTGAATCGCATAGCTCCGTTCAAAACCTCTGCAATTTCCCTAGAAGTCACCACAGCACCCAGCGGAAAGCCATTACCAATGCCCTTGGCCATGGTCACGATGTCAGGCTGGATATCGTGGCCTTCGTAGCCCCAGAAGTGATCTCCAGTCCTTCCAATACCAGTCTGCACCTCGTCTGCGATGCATAAGCCTCCTCTGCTTTTCACAAAATCATAAACCTTGCTAAGATACGTTCTTGGATACTGTATAACCCCTCCGACACCCTAAAAGAAGCAAAAATACGTCAATTAATTAATAAAATCAATCATAAAAGTTGGGTAAGTATCGTACGTACTTGAATACTTTCGCAAATAAATGCTGCCACGTGCCCAGAATTCGAGAGACTGTACTTGAAAACATTTTCTAATTGATTGAAATATTTTTCAGATGCTATACATTGATTCCCAATGCATTCACAGGCTCTTCCTTTACGAGACACTGGACTGTCTCTGCATTGGGAGCCACCCCAAAGGCCTCTATAAACATCGGGATACATCACCTATATAAATAAAACAGTTAACTTTGCTCTCAAATAATTAACCAATTTTTTTTGTATTTCAGACACTAACGTGAATGAATCCTGGAGGTTGAGGCAACGAGTACGTCCACCTGGACGATGCAGTAGCAGCCTGAGTAGCCAGACTCCCTCCATGATAGCCATTGTACAGGGAAATAATTTCCTGTGCACCAGTGTAGAGTCTGGCAATCAGAATAGCTAAATCATTAGCTTCAGACCCACTGTTTACCAGATAAACAACATTGAACTTCTCTGGTAGCTTCTTTCTAAGCTTCTCGACGTACTCGTGGTATCTAGAGTGCATGTAGATCGCAGTTGTGTGGCCGAGCTTTGAGATCTGCTTCGTGGCAGCCTCTACGACCTTTCTGGAATTATAAATGAATTTATTTCAGTCACGATAAATGATACTGAAGGTCGTGAGGGTTCAAGGCGTCACAGGAAAGAGAATATAAAGCGATGTGACTAAAAGAAGCATGCATAATCTATTTGTATTATAGACTCACGGGTGGGAATGCCCAACACTGACAGTCACGATTCCACTGAACATATCCAGATATCGACGACCTTTGTGATCCCACAACCATTGACCATGACCTTCGTGGATCAACAATGGATTCTTGTAGAAAGGTGGTTCACTCGGTGCTGTTCTGCTAGACTTTACCGCTTCGTAGTCAGCACCCTGAAGGAAGAAATCCAATATATCAATTTTTTTAATATCTAAGTAAATAATTATTTAGTGACTTGCCTCGTAAGCTGAAGCTGTGGCTCTGCATCCAGGAAGCTCTGGTAATGTACTTAATCTTCTAAATTGAACCCAGGGGATATTGATAGCTTCAAGAGAAGAAATAGATCACTGCTATGGATTTTTAATTAATTTCTTATTTGAAGTAATATTAAATTACCTCTTCGAGTGATCTTCATGATTGATTTAGTCTTTGATAGGACTTAAAGGATTCGCATTGAAGGCGTAGTCAATACTGACTTGTGTTATAGGAAATTTGCAAGTTGAATGGACTCGCGCGTAACGTTGCTGGATTAATTAGATGAATTGCTCAAGAAATTGTTGCGTATGCCAATCGTGTATACAACCACGTGATTGCAACAAGGAGGGAGTTAAAGTAAAAGTTGTTTACATCCCAGACCTTCAACTACCATAATTGAAGAATTGGCAAAAGAATAATAAAATCATTAGTAGACTATCATTCATCGTTTGATCGTACTAAGGATTTTTATTATTTACAATAAATAATTATACAATTGAATTGTATCAACTCCCTATCTTGTCTGTTTCCTCCTCAGAAATCCCCTGTGATGTTTCGTCCTTTCCCGACTCGATCTGGCAGTCGTTCACGAGACGTGTGAACTTGAAGAGAATGGGGATAGTCTCAAGGGCAGGATTTCGCGGCTGTAGACAACGAATCCACGATAGGAGAGAATCCTTACTTGACGTTCCTGTTGCACAAACCCCAAAAATAGTCTGCTCGTCCTGCTCGTGAATGGAACGATGGAGGGTCAGTGCTTTTTTTGCACTCTTCCACATCGAAATATCCATGTTCGAAACGTCTGTAATAGAATTATCATAATTAAAAACGTTTCCTCGACTCAAGAAATTAGTAAACATGGCAAAATATCATTATCGAATGGTAATTCATAAGTTTTTCTCACCATCTATGTCTATGTCCTCTTCATATTGACGTCCTAAGGGGTCTGCACGCAGCAAGAAGTAATCAACACAAGCCTTGGACACCCAGACCCTAAAGGGACCTTCGACATAGGCTGTAACGTCTTTTGGATGCTGTGCAATGAGTCTCTCCTGGTCCGGGCTCGATGCAGACACTATCCAAGTCTTGTCGATGGATTCTTTCACATCTTTTGCCTCGAAGACTGTGACTGTACTTTGAACATCGACACTGGCAATTTTTTTAATAGCTAACAGAGCAAGATCCAGTGCGTCTCTGGGCAATGGCCTGGGCGCTGGCCAAGGATTCAAGTTCTTGAACTTAGTCTGCCAGTATGCCATTCTCCTGAACTTCCTCAAGGGGAATCCATACTGTCCAAAGATGTTTAATACCATTTGTTCTGTTTCTGGGTCAGGAATCACACCATTGTCCTCCATTTTCTCCAGCAGATCTATGATGCACTGTTGCTCACGTGGATAATGCATCATCTCAGCTTGAAGCAGATTTGAAGAGACGTATCTGCCCTTTGGCATAGTGTCCAGAATAGCTTTATAGATCTCCAAGTCTTCGTTAACTCCAAATTCATCCATATAACGCAGTGCCGCATAAACGAATTGCACGTTGCCTGTCTTACGCTGCTGTTCGTTCACATACGTGTGAATCACGTCCAGGAACGTTGATTTCTCTTTCTTTCGACGCTTTGCCACATCGAACAAGGCTATTGACTTCTGTTTCTCTTCAGTATTGATCCTTAAGACTATTGTATTGTGAAAAGATCTAGTGATTGTATGAGAATAGCTTGATGCTTGGTTAAGACTTCTAGATGATCGATGATGCTTCATAATTGCTCTCAGACTCGCCAAAGAGGTTGATCTCATTACCGGCAACATTATGTCGAGCATTATTGAGAATTTTTCTGTAATAATGATGAAAGTCAGGCGTAGTTATGTCTATGAAGAGGTTAGATACTTCATTTGTAACATTTTTTTCGCCTGAAATAAATACAGACATTGTAATTATTTGAATACTTAAAATTTTCAATACATAGATTGTCTGAATAACCTCAAAATTATTTTCGAATCCAGAAGAGAATTTCCGTTGTTGATGAATCACAATTTGTTCCTTGAAATATTTGCTCTTAATGCCGTGTGAAATCTTTGATTAATTATGTAGAAATACGTGGAAAATGTATTTAATTTCTACGATTAAACGAGTGCATTTTGACGAGTGCAGGGCGCCATTTTGAATTAACGAACGATGAGCGAGACCTTCCTTGCCGACGATTTCAACTTCCACGTATGAGCACAGGAGTTCACACACATTCTAGCTAACCCAATCTCTCTTTTGCCTCTCCAGTGAGAGATTTCCTTGGTGAATTCAGTGTATTAGAGTATTTATGCTTCAGAATCATGGTCGTGCTTGAGAAAAGTCCAGAACTAGAGGGTAATACCAGCGACAATGAAGCAGCTAATCCAAAAGAGCCACAAGTCTACTCTCTGGAGAGTATCCTTTTGTTGACAACAATTATTTCTTATGTATTCGATCTCACTCGTCCCATAAACGCCATATGTCCACCCCAATTCATCTAATTTCATACAAAAATTCTTTAAAATTCCTTAGTCGCAATACAGTTCTGAAAATCATCAAGGAAGCTCAACAGCAACATGGTCTTCGTCATGGTGACTATCAAAGATACAGAGGTTACTGCTCTCGTCGTCTTCGTAGGCTACGAAAGGTCCTCAAAGTACCCCAGGGTGATCGAAGGCATTTCAAGAGAAAAGATGTACTTCCAGGCATGGTGAATGACGATAAATTCCTTCAAGTTCCTCTGACCATGGCTGAACGTGCTTGGAGCTACGCTATGCAACTGCGAATTGAGTCTAACACTGAACCCAGGAAAAAGTTTCATTTGATTTCAAGACTCAGGAAAGCTGCTACTTATGCTTTGCAATTACAAGAATTGATAGAGGTAGGATTTTATCAAGTTTGTTACGAAGTTTTTTAGAAGGTTATTGATAAAGCTTAGGATGTTTACTGATTCTATTTATTTCTTACAGAATGTCAACTGTGATGCAAGGACAAAGTTGGAGGCCCAAGCATATGTGGCATGGATGCAAGGCTCTCTTCAATTTGAGCTCCAACTGTGGAAAGACGCCATGACAAACTTAAAGAAAGCCCAAGTTGTCTATGGAGAACTGTCGGCCCTTCTGCCAGAGTCTGAACAAGTCGTGTACAAAGCTCGAGTCGAGGAATTGGCTCCAAGCTTGAGATACTGCGCCTATAATGTCGGAGATACATCAGCAATCGATGATTTGATGCAGATGCGAGGCCAGCTGAGCAGTGAGCTGCTTGTGAACTTGGATTCGTTGATTGCACAGGCTCGACAGAAGCAAACGAATGTTGAAGAAGTGACTTGGCGTGGAAAGTCTTGTGGTGTGGTTCCACCTCGAGCTACAGGGCTCCTTATTGCAGACTCGCAGTTAAATCAAACCCTGGCGAAGGCTTCGAGTCTTCAGGCAAAGGTTGATCTGCTTGAAGCTCATCTGATCGACTGTAAAGATGTCCTCATGACAGTTCGGGAGAATTTCAAGAATGAGCTGAAAAACAAAGACGATAAATCTCCTGTCCACCATCTGATTGCTTATCTCCAGTATATCAGACTGTCCAGGACCCTGGAGAGGAATCTGGCACTCGTTAAAATTGCTGAGGAGTCTGAGAAAGCCAAGCCTCAGGACATCGTTCGACTTTACGAAGCAGTGCTTCACAATTTGGTGGAAATGTCGCAGTTGCTTGACGACGAGCAGTATCTCCGTGAGCAGGAGGCCAAGACGAAGGGCTATCGAGCCTTCAGGTGCTTCTACATGGCACAATCCATGGCGAATCTTCAGATGTGGCGTGAGGCCATGGCTCTTTACCAACGATCCCTTCATCACACTCGAGATGCCCTGAAAGATGGATTGAGTTTACCTGAGGAATTGAAGACTGCTCTTGGCAAGCTCGAGAGCTCAATAGAAGGAGCTCAGTGTGCTGTTCATGCTCACAGTGTTCTTCAAGAGGGCCAGAAGGATGAAACCGGTGCAGTAAAGCAGACAAAGAGCAAGAAACCATTGTACGAGAGACTGCACGAGTACAGAGAAGATCCTTCGCTTCTTACAAAGCAGCCAAATGTTTATAATTTGCCACCACCCATGGAGAGTATTCCCTGTAAACCTCTGTTCTTCGATCTTGCGTTCAATATGGTGGAATTCCCAGATCTCTCTGACAAGCTTGGAGATCAAGGGAAAAAGGGACAAGCTGGACTTACAGGGTTTGTTAAGGGTCTCTGGGGATGGGGGAATAAGTAAAGAGGAAAATTCTTTTTATTGGGAATTTATTCCATTTGTAATGGTTCATTATATCACAATAAAAATAAAATCTCAAGAGAAATTGTGATGTATTTTTTTTCGTTAGATTTTCTTGCCTTCAATTTGATAGGTATTGAAAGGGGTGAAGTTTCAGCTAGTTAACAAACAATTTATAAAAACACGGTGTGATCATAAAACTTATGAATTTTAACATCATCACGCAGTATTTCCGATCAGAGTTGTAGAACCTCGACATTAAAGAGACCGATGAGGCCGCAAAAATGATCATTAATTGATGCCAGAATAAGACCAATCGCGTATCAAGGATATCGCCCGTTTAAGTAAGGTTCTATGATTTTTGTACAGATCAATTTCGATGTTCCATTGGACTTTTTAATGTCATTCTTTATTTGATTGTTGTATACATAATCTCCAAAATGATTCAGTGGTGATGATCAACGCTGTGTCTACTTCCACGAAAACTGGGTGCGGTCATTTGATTCTGCGTCGATCAAATCCAAATAATGTTTCAAATATAAGTCGACGGAAAGTACTGGACAACCTGGACAACTTCACTGACCGCTAGAATAGTGCTTATACGTGACTGCCTCAGTTATGTTGAAATTTCGGTAATCACCTAGCGTGTTAATACGAATATATTTGTTCCCTTTTTCCCTTATCAGCATGCTCGGTGATAATTCCGTATGCGACTAATAATATAATAATGGGTACAGATTTTATATAGCTTGGTTTCAAAGATACCCTCTATTTTGATATAATATCAGTCATTACACGTGTCCAATCTTATGACAGACTACTTTACAGCACCTCTGTTATCACCTTTATTGTGTCCCCGCTAACAACATTTAAATACTGGAGGTTCCATTTTTACTTTTCATCACTTTAGTGATAAGAAAATTCGCCAAGCAATCTTGATTTAGACTTTTCTTCACTTCATCACAAATAGCAGTTTGGTATCCAAGGTTTGAATCCTAGCTGGGGTGATCATTTTTTCGAAAATTCAATGGATCTCATATTTATTCACGGTTTATAACATATCAGCGCAGGTATGTGACCTATACTGATAAATAATTATCAAAAAAAAAAAAAAAAAAATCGTGGCCTAGAGCCACAAAGTGTCTCTCTCTTTTACATGATAATAGAGTAGTCTTTATCGAGAGACTGGAGTGTATATATATAAAGATCTGACGGTAGCACTGCGACAATTCCACCATCAATTTTTACGTCTTGAAAGGTAAAACATTGTTGTTAATTTCTTAAAAGCTTTATTTATTTGCTGCATTTAGATTTATTTATCGAATTCAAATAAAAATCACATTTTATTATGAAAAATATATAATTATGTTTATATTGGTCATTGATTGTATTTGTGTAGAGATTTATTTCCTATTGAAATATGGTAATGATTCATCTTCAACTGCCTCATGCATTTACAATAGCTTTGGCTATTATTGTGCTACTATATCTTGGCCAGTCTTCTCAAGCCGTGCCGACGACTTCTCTGCGAGGTTTCGTATATTTTTTATATTTTTTATTTGTCATAATTCCGTTGCTCCGCTAAATAAAAAAGGATTTATCGTTCTATTTCTTTGCTCAGAAAACTTTGGGTGTACCAATATTACAAAAGGTATTGGCCACGGTACACTGGGTATTCCCAGAGGTCATAGGTGCTGCTTAAGGCGCTATTTATGTCCACTACGCGTAGCAAAAGGCGAAAAATTTGGTAATGAAGTAAATAATGAAAATTATGAAATGTAAGTAATATATATAATTTTGAATTATCTCCCATTTGTATGTTCGACATGCGTGAAAATTATATATTTACCTTTTCTTCATTCATGCAATGTAGATTATTATGTTGGTGTGAGTATAATTTCTCTGGCTGTCTAACATACTGGTCTTCATCGTACAAGAACGCAGTTCAACGTTATAAGTCTCTTTTACCTTCATTAAAATGTATCAAACCCATGTATGATAAGTCGCGCTGGAATCCAATTGATCGAAACACTTTAAAGTGGGGTTTAAGTTTAATGGAATCATATAAACCGCCGAAAATGAATATGACGAAAAAATCTAAAATCAAAATTAGTCGCACTTGATGGTGCAAGGAACAATGAGAATATTTATCTAATGCCGACTTATAAAGGATATAAGCTCATATAACACTTCCATATATTAAAATCGCTTCACAAAATTGGTTATATCTCGAAAACTATACGAAATACGATAAAAATGCATGAAACCTTTTTTGTAGAGAATTCAATTTCCTACAAAAAAGGTTCTATAAAATTTTATCGTATCTTTTGTAATTTTCGAGATACCTTGAAAAATTTACATGAATCATTTATTTATTTATTTATTTTTTTTTTGAGAAAATCAAATTTGTTACCAACAAAATTGATTATAGCTCAGAAACTATGCGAGATACGACGAAAATGTAAGAAACCCTTTTTGTAGAGAATTCAATTTCCTACAAGAAAGGTTCAATAACATTTTACCGTATTTCTCAAAGTCTTCGAGATATTTGTAAAAATAAAAGTATCTAAAATGTTTCAGATTTTTTTTCAAGTTATCTCCTATATTAGTATACCGCTTCACTAAATTATCGATTGATGGATTTGTCAATTAAATTCTCTGGAAATAAACTTGATAAATCCAATTTATAATATAAATAGTAACTTACCCATGCTCAACTTCCTTTGAATCTCCCACTTTTCCCGCGCTTCACGTGGCGCACAAAAAGTGAGGTTAGGATCGCATTTGTTGTGTTCTCTCGACAAAAAAAGAACTGTTTCACCTGAGGCACGTGTTCTGAAGATTTTAATATCTTTTACGAATACAAAGAATAAGAGACAATGCCGAAACAGCTGAAAAAATTGGCGATTTCGCTGTTTGATATAGACGCCGTGAAATTCGGTGAATTTACCACGAAAGTTGGCCTCAAAACGCCGGTCTACATAGACCTGAGGGTTATTATATCCCACCCAAAAATACTTGTAAGTAAATTCCCATTAAAGAACATTCAATAATTATCATTTAATCGCATAAGTCTTGTCTGCTTTTAGGGCGAAATCTCGCAAATTCTCTGGAATCTTTGTGAAGACTACAAAGTAGTTGATCAGATCTGTGGCGTTCCCTACACAGCTCTTCCCATTGCAAGTTTCATTTCTTATGACTCCAACATACCAATGTTGATCCGAAGAAAGGAAGCTAAGTCTTATGGCACAAAGAAACTGATTGAAGGTAAATTCAAAGCTGGAGAAAAGTGCGTAATCATTGAGGACGTTGTCACTAGTGGAAGCAGCATCTTGGAGACCGTAAAAGACTTGAAACAAGAGGGTTTGAATGTCACTGAAGCCTTGGTGATCATGGATAGAGAGCAGGGAGGTAAAGACAACATTGAGAACAGTGGGATCAAGATGAAGAGCCTGTATACCCTCAGTCAACTCATGGGATACCTCTTAGAAGCTGGTAAAGTCACCCAGGAAACGGTAAACAATGTCTCGGACTACTTAAAGACCAGTGCAGCTCCAGTGAAGGCCTTGGACAATGGTAAGAGTCATTAGAATTGATAAGAAACCTTTTGAAGACCTTCAAATAATGATTTTTTGTTGTTTCAGAGCCGAAGATGAATCGTTTGAAGATGAATTTTACATCAAGATCGAAGCAAGCCAAAAATCCATTAGCTTCGAAGCTTCTCAAGCTCATGGACGTGAAAAAGACAACACTTTGTTTGGCTGCTGATCTTACCAAAAGTCAGGACATTCTGGAATTAGCAAGGATAGCTGGTGCCCATATTGTCGTCCTTAAGATCCACGTCGATATTATTGAAGACTTTAATGAAGATTTTACCAATCGACTAAAGTATTTTTCGACAAAAAATCAATTCTTTGTCATGGAGGACAGGAAATTCGGAGACATTGGCAACACAGTTTCCCTTCAATACTCCAAAGGGATCTACAAAATAGCAGAGTGGGCTGATTTTATTACAGTTCATCCCGTGGCAGGACCAGGGATCTTGGATGGCCTCAAAGATGCTCTGAAAAATGTTTTTGATGATCGTGGAATTTTTTTGATCACAGAAATGTCGTCAAAGGGTGCTTTAACCACCGGGAATTACGTCAAGGAGTCTGTAGCACTGTCGGGAGCTTCTGATCTAGTGGCTGGCCACGTGTGTCAGTCAGATGTCTTCTCGGATCCGGGATTGATTCAATTAACACCTGGTGTAAAGCTTGCCAAGGCTTCTGACGAACTTGGACAGCAATATAACACGCCAGAAGCTGTTGTCAATGCCGGTGCTGACTTGGTTGTCGTTGGTCGTGGCATCACTCAGGCCTCGGATAAATTAGAAGCAATTATTCAGTATAAAAAACAACTGTGGTCAGCTTACAAAAAGAGAACTGATGAATAGTAAATTATTAAATATATAATATGTAAGTTGGTAAATATTGAATTCTG
>JABSMT010000776.1:0-21763 GCA_018902335.1 Eumacrocentrus americanus | reverse complement strand
AAAAATAAACACATTTTTGTACATTTTTACGCAACTCCAAGTAACGAAAATGGATTAATTGGATCGTAAAATTGGAAATTTTTCTCATTCGTCTCCAGATCATCTTCAGCAGTCAAATACTCCTCTTCTTCGTCTTCTTCTTCTTCTTCTTCTTCCTTGTGACATTTCCGACTTCTATGTCTTCTTCTCTTGAGATTTTTCACTCCCTCATCGATTTCAAAATCTTGAAGAGCATTAAGAAGTCTTTTACTCATCGTCAAAAATATTTTCAACAATCCAGGAGAATTCCTCAGCCTTGTAGAAATATAATCGTGAACATCAGCCCTCGAAGAGAAGTTATTAAACAAATTGTACAGCAGTGTGCCATTGAAAAAGTCTCCAAGTGACGGTTGAGCGTAGACATATCCTATAAGTGCGTTCAAATGCATCAAATGCCTGAGACAGCTCTGAAATTCTGCGAAAACATGGACAATCGTGACACAGAACTTCTTCGGATACGAACGGAGTCTTTCGTCCATCTCAAAATGCGCCAGGAAGAACGGAGCTGCAGCAATGCAGTCGTCTTTGTTTACAGAATCGACCAAAGCTGCCAAAACAGTTGCCTCATGATCTCCAACGATACTATGAGTTCGTCTGCAATCTTGAATCCTTGCTAATTCGTCTCTGAATTTCCTTTCGAACGTATTCTTCGATCTTTTGAATCCAATCGTCTTGTCGATGATTCCTAAGAGCATCACAACCAATAATGTGTCCAAATGAATCTTTGTCTTCTCAGCGCCAACCTTTTGTCGCATCCAAAATAAGATTGCCGCTACATATAACTTCCAAGATTCGGGATATTCTTCCAGTCGATCTGCACAACGGATTTGTAGTAAATTATTGATTATTTTCTTCCTATCGGCAATCTTCAGGTCCCTGATATCCTCCAAAGCAACTGGAGACTTGGCAATTGTCAAAAATTGTCGAGACAACTTATTTTTCTCTCTTTTCAACAGCTGAATTACAGTTTCTTCTTCTTCCTTCACAATTGAGCTATTAGAAGTGGTTAATAGACTACAGATTGTGGTAATAATGGGCAAACTAATTTCATGGGCAGATGGATAATGAAAATCCTCGATTTGAATTTGCAATATGTACATTCGATGAGTGAGAATATTTACAAAATATACAGGAAACCTCCCTGACAAATGGTCGCTCATAAACCATTCAGGAACTGACGCTGCAAATTTGTCTTCTGCCACATTGTCTTGTTCTTCTTCAATCTTTTCATTATCTTCGATTTCATCTTCAAGACAATCGTCACTTTCTGATTCTTCTTCATTTACATCAATCTCAATATCATCAAGTTTCTCAATATCTCCACAAAACTTGAAAGATTTCTCGTTTTTCTTTGCTTCAGAAATAAATTTCTCGCTAAATCCCAAAGGCCGTAACATGTATGTCGACAAATTCGAATAACTATTGATAATACTTTCAATCAATTTAAGAATCCTTTCCCTTTTTTCTGGAAGAAGTCTTTTCAGTACAACAGCAACAGCTGAATTCAAAGAATGATTCCTCAACCAATTAAACGTCCCCTCAATTCTCCTCTGCTGTTCATTTTGACTTCCGTTCTTTCTGAGTTTCAATCGTCTAAAAAACCCGCTGAAAGTGCTCCTATTAATGTAATCATTGCCCAAAAGAATCGAAGCGAGTGGCAAAACAGAAATATCCAAGCCACGGAACTTCTTCAACAGCTTTTCCGGGCGATAAATTTTGCATCGTTTAACGTATCCTTTGGCGTACTTAGCCACAAATGGATCCAGTGTGTTGAAGGGAATATATTCGACCCCATAGATGTAAAAATCCGAGTCATAACTTAAAACCGGACAATTGAGGATCCTGGCAACTGCTGCAATGCAATCATCAGCTTCGTATGTGCACATGACGAATTTTATGTCCATTTGTCTCATTACATCGATGAAAACCTCGGGGATAAGCAGAGGAAAGAACTTATGTCTGTGTTGACTTAATGGTCCATAACGTGATGCTGAGTTCAGTCTATCTTTCAATCTCGTTATGATTGTAGCCTTCTTTTTATTTTCCCAACCGCCATCAAGAAGAACTAGGGGCTTAACCTCACATCGTAGAAGCTCCTCGAAGAATTGTGAAACACAATGGGCAAATTGATCGTAATCGCCGCCAAACGTACAATTGCATCTTGCAACATTACAGTACAACTGTGAGCTCAAACTCCAGCCATCAATAACCAAATTTGTGTTGTGCAACGCAAATGGCTCTAAATAATAATCTGATCTGTTGGCAATATACGTCGTCAATCCACGAATCCCCATTTTTTTTAATTTTTAAATTTTACCAGATAACGTTAATAATCATTAGTAATTAGTGATTTTCTTTGACTTTTATCACTACAAACAACGTTATTATTGCCATTGTCTTTTGTTTTAAGAGGTTATGTTTACAACCTAGAAAATGCAGACAATACAGCGCGCTGTGTTGCCGACAGACGTTAAAAAAGGGTACGCACATACCACAAAAACGGTTCAGAGATGGAAAAAGTGAGGTTAGTTAGTCCTGTTTACAAATTAATCGCCGGCTATGCCAAGTTTTTCGATCTAAAATCTTGTTCGAAAACGTTGAAAAATCGTTTTATGGCATTGAATAACCTAAGAAATTGAAATATGATGCAGATGAAGTGGAACTCATTTTACGCGAATTCGTGCTACGAATGTGGAAATTGGGGTTCTGGTTACTCTCTGCACTTGTGCAAAGGCTGTCGAGCAGTTTCATTCTGTGGAAAAGACTTCGCCAAAGATCATCCCAAGCACGAAGAGTTTTGTCGCGTCCTCACAGAGTTAAGGGGTGAATCCTCGTCAATTTTTCTGTTGGACCAGGACGGAAAAAATGATCAAGAGGCCTGGACTGCCCTGAAGGCTAACTTGATGCTCATAGTAACACTAAAACTCGGCAGGAAGCTCAGCAAACAGGAAGAGGAGGTTCTGAAGTATCCAAGAAGATGTATGTCATGCTTGGAAATCGATCCAAATAAGCTTGCGGACTGCAATGTCTGTCCAAGCACATCATATTGCGTGAAACACGTGCCGAATGCAGCAGAACATTCAGAAAGATGTAAAAAGCTTCTAGAATGCGCTGCCTCTGAGATTTTTTTCTCGCCAATGCTTAAGAGAGACTTACCACCTTTTAACTACGATGACAAAACTCCGATAAAACTTCCAGCAGACATGAAACAATTTTTAAATAATTGTGGAGCACCACTTCTACCTTTTCCGCACAATGTTCAAAATTCAGCTAACTCTGAAATCTTTACTAGACCGCTAACGCTTCTTTATGCTATTAAAAGACTGGATTTCATCGTTAATAGTCGATTAATTGTGCATATTGTTGGTGCAAATGCAATGGAACTGGAAGATCCAAGTACTTTTGAAGTTATCTTTCATTATTGGCCAATTTTGAGGGACTTGGAGCTGATTTTTATTGGTCCTGATCTACCAAAAACCTTCTCTATGGCTATTCAAGTGTGCAAACAATGTCAAGAAGATGAGAAAACGATTCTAATGAAGACGGAAGCGGTGTTTTATCATGATTACATCAAGAATGCGGAGGATTCTCGTCGTGCTGACTTGATTATTGGATTTAATGTTGGAATTCATGAATGTTTCGACGTTGAATCGTCTAAAGACACTTGGACACCATCGATGAAAGCTATTGCTCATGAAAAAGCACCATTGGTCGTCACTGCCTATACTCTTGACGAAGCGCAAAAGGATCATGAAAGGATTGTGGCTTGTTCAGATAAATTTTTAACTGTCGTTCAAGAAAAAAATCCTTTTGCTAGTCTCAGGCATTACAGAGACTTTGAGACTGAAGGGTTTTATTATCAGAATCAATTTTTGATGATTTACAAGAAGCCAGAAGAGGTCGGAGAGGAAGTCGAAGCTCTCAAGGCTCTTAAATTAACCGATGAAGCCATGGTTTATGATTGAAATGGTTGAAAATTATTTACCTTCGACTCGTTTTGAAGAAAATCCATTTCTTGTGTCGATGTACAAAGCTCTGCCACCTAGGCCACCATGTTTCCTTGGCAATTGCACCGAGATGCAAGCCTGCAAGCTAAACAAATGAAATTCCACTCATGTTTTCTATTTTTTTACACTATATTTTTCTAGTATTTTTCTTCTGATTCATAACCTCTTTGCAGACTAAATCATTGTTTTTTTTCTGTTCTGCAACACTTTTTCCTTATTTGTATATTATTAAAGGAAGATCTTGTTACCACATTTGTGTTTTTCCCGACTCTGGAGCTCCACAAATCTCAATTATTGTTCCACACTGGAAACCACCATCCAAAATATTGTTTAAAGCATCACTGAATGTTGTCAATCGTTCGTACTGCAGCTCTGCCTAAATAAACCAATCATAATAAGTACATAAACAACTTTTTGATTATTTTTTTTTGTTCATTACCTGCCAATGATCGAGGGCTGACAACGTCAATGGTGGACGTAGACATTTGTTTATCATCTCAGGATTGACAATCTTTCCAATAGAATCTACAAAAAAAAGATTTATCTATTACTATCGATATGAAAAGTTAATAAGATAATAAGTAAAGATTGTTGGTACCTGAAGGGGACTTTAGGTCTTCCACAAATAAATATCCTTGTTGAGTGAGGTTATTAATCATTTCTTTTGACAAAGGTAGACCTGCCAGAGGTCGAAGCATTTTTTTAACATGCCCCAAAAATCGCGGGAAAGTCACAAAATGGTGAATTTCGGTGCGCTGCGCACCGCACACCCGGGGGCGGGTTTGCGCATGCGTGATTTTCAAATTAGACGAGTTGTTAGTGTTATAATTCAATAATCTCTAAGATTAAATCATAATACTTATTATTACTATGATTAAAGCAATAATTATCAACTGCTTTTTTTATAATAGGCCTTGTTATAGCGATTAATGACCATATTTCATGCATTCCTATCAACATAACCTCACATTCGTTGGCGTCCCTCTGGCGGGAAAATTTGAAATCAAAACGCGGCGATCGAAACGGCGCGCGAGGGGGGAAACTTCTACCTACACGTGCTTGGAAAAATCAATTGTAAAAACTGAGAAAGTTCATTTTCTTTAATAAAATCACATAAATTTATTGAAGAGATTCATTGGAAGAATCGAGAAATAATTCATTGGCATGACGGAAAACGGTGAGCATTAAAATTTATTATTTGTCTATCATAAAATAAACATTTTTAGGTTATTTTTGTTGACTTTTGTGGATTATTTGTCAGTGCCAGACTTGTTGGCAAACCAGGAAATGGATCTTGATGCAGAGAGTGAAGAAAGTGGCGAGGATTGGGATGAAATTGATAAGGAAAATTGCCGAGTTCGTTGTCTATTCTGTCAGGATGACTTTGAGGGTTATGTCGAGGCAAGGAAGCACCTCAAGTTCGCGCATATCTTTGACTTGTCACAAGTCATCAGGGATTACCATCTAGACGATTACTCATTCAGAAAGTTTATTAACTTTGTCAGGAGGAATAAGTTGTCACCAGATGAGGTTTCATCGAGACAAAGAGATTGGGATTCAAATGAATATCTCACTCCAGTTATTCAAGACGATGCTTGGCTCATGTTTGGTAAGTAATCCCTATGAATTCATTCAAAATTCTCGATGAAAAGCACACAATGTGTATGCTGATTTTCATGATGAAAATAGTGTTAATTGAAGATTCATTGAAGATATCGAAGAACTGACGGAGGACACACCAAATCGCCGCTTAATCCATGATATTGAAGAGGTCGAAGAGCCAATACCACAGCCAGAAAGAAAGAAACCCACGTGTTATCCAGTGAATTTGGAGAATGGACGTGCTACACTGTCGGAAACGCATTTTGTCGAGCTCCAAACGACTATTCAGTCACTAAAAGCGCAATTGGAGCAACGTGAAGCTGTTTGTCACTTGGCAAAGCAGGTAACAGCTTTAAGAAATTATATAAATATTTTAAACTCTAAAAATATAAGCAAAAGTAAGTGATAACTTACAAATATCTAATTATCCATTTCTTATGACGTAAAGAAGACATAATACTTCGTAAATATTTCTCGCTCTGTATTTTTATCCTCTGAACCGAACATGGTCAATTGTTTTCATTGTTGGAGCATTCTTATATCAAACGATTAGTTGGTTTTCTAAGTATTTGATTAATGGTCTGAATCATCTGAAAATACTTGTGATATTTTGAAATTTATACATTTATATTTTTGTAGAGATTAAGATAACCAAGAGTGTGGCGGAGAGCATGAAACCCAATCTTGCAACAATAATATAAATAAGACGCATAATATGTGAACGTGTTTATCTGACTAATTTGCATTCGATTATCAAACGGATTCTTAGTTTCGGTCATAAGGAGGCTCCAAAGATGAAAAAAAAATTGGCCATCCAAGAAGCATAAAAATGTAGAGCAAAAACATTCTCTAGAATATTGTCTGTTTTGCATAATAAAAAATAGATAAGTGAATATTTGCCGACTTTCTGAAAACCCAAAGTAGATCCTTGGAGTATAAAATTGTTAAAACTGTTTAACGCATTTTTCTTCATCTTTCAAATTTGAATTAATTCATTTTCAGCAAATTGATGATATGCAGCAAAAAGTTCAGAGCTTAGTTCTTGATGATGACACAGAAAATTTGCCCAAGAGACGAATGAACAGTGACGGAATAGTTGACGACGAGGGATACTTCAATACTTACAGTCATTTTGCCATTCACCACGAAATGTTGACAGTAAGAAGTAATTTTTTTACAACTCAAAGCCATACATCGGTTTATTTATGTCAATGAAAAAATACTGACCAATTAATTTTCTTTTTTTTTTGTACAGGATACAGTGAGAACTGAAAGCTATCGTGATGCACTCCTGACAAATTCTCACATGTTCAATAATTGCACGATGCTAGACGTCGGTTGTGGCACTGGGATATTGTCTATGTTTGCCGCGAAATCTGGTTGTAAACGAGTGATCAGTGTCGATCAATCAGACGTGATTTATCATGCAATGGACATTGTCAGGTAGCACAAAAACTTAACATCTCACAAGAAGCTTTAAAAATATGAATTATTTAATTATTTGCAGAGAAAATAATTTGAATGACAGAATTGAATTGAAAAAAGGGCGACTGGAAGACCTTGATTTGGGAGTAGAGAAGGTTGATGCAATTGTTTCTGAATGGATGGGCTATTTTTTGCTCTTTGAAGGCATGTTAGACACTGTTATCTACGCTCGCGATCACTTCTTGATTCCTGGAGGGAAATTATTGCCAAATAGATGCACTTTAAGCATCGTTGGAAGTGGTGACACAAGTAAAACACATTTAAATATCAAAATAAGTCAGCCAAATTTACTTTTCATTGTTCTAAAATTTTTGCTTTGTTTTAGAACGTTATATTGATCTTGTGGACTACTGGAGCAATGTTTATGGCTTTAAAATGAGTTGTATGAAGGCAAAAGTCGTGAAGGAACCAAGTATTGAAGTCTGTAGTGCTCAGGACATCGTGACAAATGTCTCTCTGATCCAGAACTTTGATCTTTACACAGTGGACACGAGCTGTGTTGATTTTACAGCACCATTCCAGTTGACAGTAAAGAAAACTGGATCTTTAACAGCAATTGTTGGCTATTTTGATGTTTTTTTTGACTTGGACAATCCAATTCACTTCAGTACTGGGCCACAAGCTCAGCCAACACACTGGAAACAGACAGTTTTTTCTCTAAGCGAGCCAATAAGCATTACTGAAGGTGAATTTCGCAGTTTGTTTAAAGCAAAAAATGTGAAATAGAATTTGTTTTAATTTCTTTTATTTTTAGGTGAGATAATTGAGGGGAAATTGATCTGCAAGCGACATCCAAAGGACATTCGAGCTCTAATTGTGACAATATACATTAAAAATCGTCAACAAATTTACTATTTGGATTGAATTCCATTGCCAAAATTGCTACGATAATTGTTTATGAATTCAATAATAGAGTTACAACGAATTTTTCTTGGCAAAATCCTGTTGCAATCAATAATAATCAATTTGTTGGGGGTTCGAGGTAGATGTCTCTTGACAATTGTTGATTATATTCAAAAGTTCGATCCCAATTTTGCCAAACAGGAAATAATGATGTTAACAGGAATATTTAAACGTGCCTTTAGGATTTTAAAAATCCTCTATAGTGCGTTTCAAATTGTTTATTTGTCATTCCTGCTTTTTTCATTAATTAGACGCTCTATAAATCTTCCACAGATGTTAAATAATTTCCATCCTAACAAATCGTTGTAAATAAGTTGATAAATGCATTTTTATTTCTCTTAACATGTAGAAAATAATTATGTACATGTCTGGATTCGCTGTCTTCTTATTGACGATAAAGTGAAAATATACAAAGATTTTTTTGCATTTACAATTAAATAATAGTAAGTTAATATTTAAAAATTGGCCAAGCCACTTGGCCTCGACTTTTCATCACGTTTTTGACATGGAAAATATATGTAGTGATGTATAATATTTCCATTTTAAGTAATTGAGAAATATTCGTGTTAAAACCAGCAATTTTTCATCCTCAGTGACCACGCTAACTTCTTGTTATACGACATTTAGTGATCTTAGATTTCAATATTGATCAAAATTAACAAAAATCACTTTTGGTACTAAATCAATCCTTTTCTTATCACTAAAGTGATGAAAGGTAATTAAAGAAAAACGGAAACAAACAATTGTATTTATGTAATTTCTCTCTTTTGAGATGATAGTAATGTAGTGCAAGTTTTCTTGCTAGTAATAAAAATAAATCATCATTCTCTCTTATCTTTAATTGATTTGTTGAGTAACAAAAATGTTTAAATATAAATAATCTTGTTAGCTATTGTTCACAAATCACTTTTAAATTCTTAAAAATTGAGTATAAACATTATTATCACGTCTCAACGACGAAAATTTGGATTATCTGTTTGCCAGCCTTTTGCATTTGGACCAAATTGATAGACCAATCGACGTCCCAGGACAGGAAGAAAGATTTTGCTCTTGTAATAATACCTAAGGCAGAGCAAAAAATTATTTTTCTTTTTCTTTTTATTTTGTTTCACCATAGAAATGAACAGTAATATTTTGTTTGTTCAATATTTTACTGACCTCATAGCACGACTGAGCTTCTCATAAGTCATTTTTGTATTTCCCTTTCTGGATCCCCAGCGTTTAGCCACTTCATCACTTCGAACAAATCGGAATTTCGCTTGTGAATAATCTTCCCAACAGATTAGACTTGGACACGTCTCTCTGTTTCTCAGAAGGTCTCTGATAAATTCCCAAAGCTTTCCCTGGCTTGGAGCTATAAGAAAGAAAAGCCGTAACATAATAGAAGAAACATTTTTGACTTTAAATTTCAATAGTGAAGCGGTAAAAGAAGATAACGCAAAAATTATGAAAAATTTTAGACACTCATTTTTACAAATATCTCCAAAACTTTGAGATATACGATAAAATCTTATAGAACCTTTTTTATAGGGAATTACATTCTCTGCAAAAAAGCTACCTTGCATTTTTGTCGTATGTACCATAGTTTTCGAGATATAATCAATTTTGTAAAACATTTTAGTGAAAAAGATATCTTGACTTATCTCCTTTTACTGCTTCACTACAGATTTATATTGTAGACTTTATATTTACGATTTTTCTTGGGTTTTTGGAGCCTGGGTCTTCCTGGATGATGCCTTTTACTCGATGTGTCCACACTGTTCTCCGATTCTGCATCTAAAATACAAGATAGACAAAAATTACATTTTTTTACATTCGAACAATTTTTTATTTCATTAAATTCAAATATTTTGGTGCTTATTTTATACCAGAGAGATTTGATGAGCTAAAGGCTTTGTCCTCGTCCTCAGAAACAGAATGAATCGACGAAAAATGTGGAACTAAGATTAAAAAAAATTCTTTTCATTAATTTACCTAAATAAAAAAATTTTTCTTTTCTAAACTTACGAAGATTGGAGACCCGTTGTGAGCGCAAAAGGTCATGGAGCTTATCACCATAACTAGGATCATGACTAATGAAATCCTGTCTAGATAAAAGCATCAAGTCTTTCCCAGGAATAGCGAGACTGTGTTGAATAGAGCTGTAGGACTGACCCATATGTGAAGCAGCAGACATGAGCCAATCAATTGTATCTTCTTGAGTCCAATCTTTAATTGATTTGTTGGACCAACCCTGATGGCCACTATCAATATCATCACCATCCTCTCCTGAATACAAAGAAAAATCCAATGAAATTATCCCAAACTTACAATAAGAAAAATAAAAAGAATAATTTTTTTAAATCTCATTAGCTCAAGATCAACTCGTGCAAAAATTCGGAAAAAATCTATTTGTATCTTTCTGTATGATGCCACTAAGCACAATCGAATTGCATGAAGTCTTAGAGAACAAGAAGGAAATTTGTGGGCGTCTGCATGAAAAGGCCCCACTTTGTCGATATCGAGTTATGCATATTAACATATTATGGAAAACGAAATAGGAAGCTTGCAGAAAGCATTCGGACCTTTCGTCAAAAACCGACAAAGTGGGCCCTTTGCTGGACATTCACATTTATAAAAATCCTCTGTTACTCATGTTACTCAATACGTGCGAAAGAGATGGACCACATAATAAAATTGTCTTATTATCGCAATTTGACGGTCACTGCCACGAAGTACAGTGCAGGAAAAGTTTCCAGGATGCGAAAAAAATATTTAACAATCTTCTGGGTCCTTAGTGTGGAACTCTGTTAACGAAAAATATGTGGTAGTGCAAATTCAGTAGTGAAGCGGTAAAAGAAGATAACTCAAAAATTATGAACAATTTTAGACACTTTAATTTTGACAAATATCTCGATAACTTTGAGAGATACGAAAAAATCTTATTGAACCTTTTTTGTAGGGAATTGAATTCTCTACAAAAAAGGTCCTTTGCATTTTTCTTATATTTCACATAGTTTTTGAGATATAATCAATTTTGTCAAAGACATTAATGAAAAAGTTATCTCGACATCTCCATTTACCGTTTCACTACTGAATTAACAAAAAGAAAATATGCAAATAGACATTATAAACAAGTTTATAATGGGAGGGAGGCGTTTTTTCTTTAACCTTTTTGATAATGCCCAGTCACTTTTGGGCCACGAATTTTCAGATTTTTGATAAAAAATATTTTTTTAAGAGCTTTCAGCTAGAAACTTTCTTCGTACCTAGAACAAATTTTTTTCTTGTAGTTTCCCATCCTCTTCTGAAGTTATCCTCCTTCTTGCCTATGGTGTCCATATCAAGAAGAAAGTGATCTTCATCTTCTTGAAGTGATGGAGCAGAGGAAGAAGTTATTGGCACATAATTCTATTGAAAAAGAATCCAAAAATGAACAATGAAATGCATTGGAATAAATAGAAAAAGCAATAAAATAAATTAAAAAAAACAGACAACTGACACGCTGCGAATGAGGAAAAAACTTGCCTCGAGTGATTCGGTCATGCGATAACTGACGAATGCACTCATGACACTGTTATCCTGTTGAAACATTCGTCTCGAAAGTGAATCGACAGCTTTTCCAAGCTTTTCTCAATCTCCTAGAGTCTTCAAAAGCCCTTCACAGATCGTTTAATTTACGGTGATTGCACTAAGATCAGATATAGACAACAAATCAACATTAACTAATCATGGAATACGCACATGAAAGACACGTCCACAGTGAGTGTCCCAGAGTTCAAATGCAGCCGAGATCGCGGCCTGAATCGTCGCAACTCGCGCTTCTCAACTACGTCATCGACACAGACACAATTACGTTGAAATGTGAAGGCAAACACACGTATGAGAATTAATAATACACGTAGACACATGTAAAGGGGGATTTCCCGCATTCGAGCGACCACCAATCATCCGTGCGGAACTCATGTGACGATTATCACAACGATTTCACAAGACCGCAAAACCTTTTTTTCCCCATTAACACAGAAATTTTCTATTTGCATTTCACGAAACTTCCCTCCTATTAATCCATTTCAACGATTATTGAGCGTCGAAATTATATTAATTGAATGCTATCAACGTTTTTTATGTTTTATTTCAACGCGATTTTCAAAATGATCTATGAATCGAGGTCGATGCCGTTTAACCGACTGGGAGACGTGTTTTGTCGAATAAAATTGGAAAAAAATGTTTCATTCGGCGACTGGAATATTTATGGAGTATTATTTTTTAGTTTAGAATATCTTAACGTTCAGATTGCATGTAATTTGCGGGAATTGATTGTAAGATAAGGTAATAATTACCAACAAGGAAAATTGCACCTGATAATCGCCACCATCGTTGTCGGTGTAGTGAGATCATTTAAATATATACGAAGCGTTTAAAGCCAGATATGGCTCTGTGTGTGTGTGTGTGTGTTGTCTGGCGTATGAATCATTTAAGCGAGTCTTTCGCAATCCTCGTTGTAGTCGTCGTTTTATTTCCTTTATTTTTTTCCTGGTTGGCTGGTTCTGTTGCTTTTTATCGCTCTGTGGTTAACATCGCGTTGAATAAATTCCTTAGTTTTTTTCTGAGATTGAAAAAATATACTCTATATGTATTATTAAAAATTACAAAGATATTTTTGTTTCAAAATACAATCTATATATGTACAGGTATTTACAGAACAATCGGAAATAAAAAAAAAACAACATACCAGGAACGTTTCCACATGTTTTTTTTTTGCTTCAAATTGAGGAAGAGATTTCTTTCACTTATCCTGCTCATCCGAGGCAATTTGAGAGGCGAGATTCGCGAATTTCGCCATGTAATCCACGCTATTCTCAACCATTAGACATTGCATTTGACTGACAACATCTGAAGATGGTCGAACAACGTCATCTTGGCCTCCAGCTTGACTTCTTTGCGATCCTTTTATTGGTGATTCGAATTGGCCCAAAAAACTGCTCAAAGAATAGTCAGCAACCTGAAAGAATGATTAAATATTGTCTTTAAACGGAGACTGCTGAAATTTTTCAAATCACTGTCGTAGTGCAGAAAATTCTGTCATTAAACGATTTTTTTGGGTTGTAAAAGAGTAAGAAAAGATAATTGAATATCTTCATTGCTTAATACACAAAGACTACATGTTTATGGTAAATGTTTCTTGCTCGGTATTTTTACTCTTTTGACATTGTCAATTTTTTTTCATCTTTGGAGTGTCCTTATGAGCAAAACTAGGAATCCGTCTACTGATGAGACACATAGGTAGCCAGATAAATATTTTTACATATCATGTATTTGCTTCATGTTAGGCTGCATTGAATGTATCAGCTTGGAAGTATGAGTGATGCTAGTTGGGAATTTCGCGCTGTCATTTTCATTCTATTATTTGAAATTCGTCATGCTGTGTTCCAACCATTAAAAGAAAATCGGTAATATTGAAAGAGTAAATTATGGGACAAGAACTATTGCCAAGGTACATGTTTTCTTTGCGCAATACAGAGTGAATAAAATATTTGTAAATAATCGCCTATTTCTTCTTACTTTTTGAAAACCTACAATAGGTAGATCTCTTAACTTTCTTGCACGATAATGGTGAATTGAAAAATTGCAAAAGAACAATTGTCAAGTAACGTTCAAAATAAATAAATAAAACTACTATTTTTGAGGTGAAATTAGCAAGAAAATAATTTTTTGCTCAGAAACAGCATGAAATATTACCTCACTATTCAGCCATTGGCCTTCACCTTCTTTTAAAATTTGTGTGGCGCTGGTGATAATGGAATTCGATGGTTGAAAGTGCTGTCCTGCCTCATTCGTCGTCAATACAATGCTTTCACCCTCTTCATTCGACTCAACACTTTCAACAGACATATCCACCTTTTGCATTACTTCCTCATCTTTTCCATCACGACTGAGCGACCCAATAATTGGAATAGTCCTCTGAACAATTAAATTCCTCTGTCTGACAGTGCGTCCCCTCTTACAAAACCTCGAAGTGAATTTCTAGAATAATGATTCTCCATTAAAAAAAAAAAACTAAATAAAAATTCACATTTTAAATCAAAATGTCTCTTACATCTAGTTGTGTTTTGAATGCCTCCTGGCTACCCATTTTGTGATAAACCTGAGGAATCAAGGGTCTCCTAAAAGTAGACTCCTTAGTCGATGGCACACGAGACGAAATAACAGTCTCATTGCTACTAGAAGTATTGTCAAAGACTTTACTTGATCCATAGTTGTGTTTAGCAATGGACAAAAGTTTTTGCAGTGCTGTACACAAACTGTCGTCTTGTTTCCGTTGACCTTTTATCGAATTCTGCATTGACAAAATATCCTGTTCCTTTGGTGCTGCGTCCCACCAATATTCCAAAGTAATTTTGGATTCTCTGCCAAACTGAAACATCCCCAGGCAATTATAGAATAGTAGATAAGATCAATCTGAACTAAACAATGATTTTAATAAATTTCTAACCATTAAAAACAAATCGCCAATGGTAATCGTGTTTGCTTCATCAATATTCCATCCTCTACGTATCCTTTCGACTGTTTCACGTCCTGGAAACCGATTGGGCTCCGCCCAAACGTCACTTGACGTCTTTTCCAAATGAGTAGTGAATGAACTTTTCTCTAAACTATTTAAATTCGCCTCCAGCCCATCGACGTCACAGTGATTGTCATTAATTCTGTCCCCAGGCTCATCAGAACGAGACGTTGATTGTCTCTTGTCCGGTTTCTTCTTAATTGACTTCTTGCCAACGTTTTTTAACTGCTGTTCTGAGCCCAACAGTTCTATTTTCGAGCTTTTCAGTCCCAAACGTTGTTCATACGAATTAAAAGACACACTATTGCTCGTTAAATATTCGCCAAGATTTACCATGGGTAGAGAAATTTTACAGCCTTTAGAAGGTGTAACTCGCAGCAGTTCATTGTCTTTCAAGTCCCCCGAAGCCTCACTATCAATATTTAAAGATGTTCGAATTTTTGCAGGCTTCCAACGATGCTGCAAAAATGCCAACAGACTCGACAAACGTCGTTGAATTGGCAGAAGAGTTCGAACACGTGGATTCATTGCGTGTGCTTGAACCTTCCACCATGTTAAATTGTCTCCAGGTCTCAATTCAATAGTCAGCCTTGATGGAAGTTTAATTTCTTCTTGCCAATCCTCCAATTGATTCAATTTCCTCAGGGCTCGACATATTGGTGTTTTTATTCGCATTGTTTTGCCACGAAGACGTACTTGAGTCGAACCCCAATACACGAGCTCATTTAGTTTCAGTAGAACCTTCTCGTGGATACGTGGAAGTTTTCGCCGAAGCTCGCCATAATTTATTAGACCATAGATCTCTTGAGAAGCCTTTTTGACTTCTTCAGAGAACTTTAAATGCTTGGATATCTTCAGCCATGTCCGATAGTAAAAATGACGAATTTGTTCCTTGTTTTTAATCATGTTTTCTGGCAGACCTTTTTTCTTTCCTTGAATCAAAAAATAACTGTGAAGAGCGTCAAAGTCCCTGCCAAACTCGTTTACAGCTTTGAAAAATGTGTTTTTATCCTCCATTGACCATAATTCACAAGATCTTTTGAGAGATCTCACGATTTTTGCCTCGCCATCGTCATCTTTGCTCTCTAAATTGAATAATAAAAATCATTATTGTAGAATCTTCAGGCTCTGTAATAGCCAAATAAATGAATTGGAACCTTTTTTTTCTTGAGTTTGTGTTGATTCTGTTGAGTCAATTCGCATTTTCTTTGTGCCCCTGACGATTTTTGCCTGTGGATTTTTGGAATCCACAATTTTCACTTCCAAATTCACTGGTGCAAGCTCTTCTTTTTTTGTTGGAGCTCCCACACTTGGGATTTCGTCGTCTTTATCCTTTTCCATTGTGTTTTGTTGTACAGTCAAGATCGCTATACTAGAAACTAGAACTTCATTTTATAAGGTTCAATCATTGACAAACCTGAAACTAGACATGTAAACAAAAGTTAGACACGCCATTGTTGTTTTGGCTGGTGTTTGAACGTTCAATTTACATTTTTACACTTACCTTACATAAGATTAAATTATTTCTTATCGTTATTGTCTTATCAGTGATGAATTACTGTTCATTGACTGTTAGATTAAGTAATTACGATGTTATTAATATGACAAATACATTGCAAAAACGCTTTTTTTTTGTCTAGTCTCCCGTGTTCGTAAAAAAGGGCGATTTAATTGGTCTACAGACACAGGCGCCATCTGGGGAAGTTTGATTTAATCGTGCTAAAAAAAGGGAGAAATCGCTTTGACCGACTGCCATTTTAACCGACTGTGCGCGATTGGATATATCACGAATTGATGATCCGATATAAATTTTGTTGTTATTGTAAGTTTTATGATTGATTACACGACCTTTTATTTGAATTAATTCGGTGGCAGGTTCCGTGACTCTTCCATAAATAGAATGAGTACCATCTTCATTCTTCAGAGCTCTTGAATTGCTCTCAACAGTTCAGAAGTGTTGTTCTCAAGCTCTGGAACGCACTTCGAATCCTCACAAATTTGCTTCAGGAAGATTCTTAGGGCTGTGAAGTAGGTACGCATGTTTTAAGAAATTCTAAAATTCTGAGAATGTTTTAAAAATTCTGAAATAATTATCGAAAGTCTGCGTCATACTTGGAGAAATATCGTGCTATATAAATGTGATCTAGCTCTATCAAAGTCAATAACAGCCTCCCTTGAGGCTGAGTACTGAACTTGTCCACGCAAAATAATGAACAAAATAATAATAATAAATCATAATTATTTCATCGTTCATTAGAAGGATTCGTTGGTAAGCCTAGATGGAGAAAAAATTTCAGCAAATTATGCTGAAAATTTAGGTGATTTTATATACAGACATCGAGTGGAAATATAGGGGCAACATTTGTCTTATGTAAAAGTTACTGAATTTCTTGAGCAACTGTCACGAGAGATGCGCGACCGAAGCAGACTTCAGCAAATAGTACATTTTGAATATGCAATAATTATATAAAATTTAAGTACAATTGACTGTATTTTGAGGAGTTCGATCCGAAAGAAACGCTGACTAACAAAATTACTTAGCACCTTTGTAATTTTGTCCTAATGATTTTCGTCTGCGACTTCCCATTTGAAAGACATTGAGTTTTGTATGCGAGTTTCATGAAATGAAAGCAATTCGAGAATTAAGCCCGTGGACTCTGTCCCATTCTATGTGTATCGAAGGCTAAGATTCAGTCAATTATGAGCTGATTCGCTATAGTAGTTAGGGAATCAATACAAACGTGATAGACGTGTGGACTCTTAGGCATGAATACGTTTCTTATATTTCTGGCATGCCTATAATTTTTTTTATGTTGACTAGTTGTATTCGCACGAAATCGTTTAAATTTTCTCATAAATACATATAGGGTAAATGTGAAGTTTACGTACAGTTTAAAGAATATTCTCCAAGCATTTCAAATATCTTTGAATGTTCCTTAACATTTTATAAGGATTTATCACTGTTGTTTTCATCTAAGACTAAACAAATAAAAATGCCACATAAAACATAAAAATCTTTCCAATTACAACTTTTTTAAATGCATACAATGAATACTAAAACCGTCTTTGAGCATTCATAAATTTTTTTTATTTACACCATACATCTATTTATCATCTGAATCGACTCGAAAAGCCTAGAGATGCAATAAATTATAACTTCAATGTACATTACAAGAGTGTCTAGAGACGACTATGTACAACCAATTCTCTAATAATTTCTGTAATTTTTCTGACTGTAAATTCGAATATACTGAAATTAAAGCCATTAACTTCTTCAACACACACAACTGTTGACAGAGAGACATGTGTAGGTTTGTTCAATTTTCGATTCAGCGGTCTCCACAATAGCAATAGCTGCGGTCGCAGAAGGTTCATGAGAATTCGACAAGGAATCGGCCAATTGTGAGGTGCGTTGTGGCGATTCAAATGACATGGACGAGTCTTTGGCTCTCGTTGAACTCTCCTCGTGGGTATAGCCTCCTCCTCTCATCGAATCCTGTGTCCTGATGTCTAAGGAAAGATCGTGCGATAGACGGCCGTAATTCGTGAGGAATGACTCCGCGTAAGGTGCTCCAGAAGAGTGGTGATGATGATAATGATGGTGGTGATGATTATTGTACTGATGCGGGTGATAACGACTTGGCGGGGTCTTAAAGCCTTCATTGGTCCCTAGATACTGATGAAGATGATGCAAACTTGATGGGCCATAAACTGGAAACAATAAAAAATATCGACATCATTTAAGGGAAAGTCGACTAATTAAGAGACACGGCAGTGTCTCGTGCCAAGTATACACATCCTCTTTGTCCTCACTAACGCGAGAGGCTACCGGCCTCTTTACATGGAAAGAACTTCGACTTCGTTTACGTCAAAAATATTTGAAGTGAAATATCTTGGGAAATATGCCGACTTAGGCCAAATTATGTTTCTATACTTTATATGTTTGGATGATTTTCAATTTCAATTAAGACCGAAAGTAACTGATTTGGTTTAATATTATAGCAGTGCCCCGATATTTTATATATTTCAAGAATTTTTAGAACGTTAAGCGGAGATTTTTCTCGCAGCATTGGATGAGTAATCTTACTTAAATTATTTCAACGTTTACATAAAACAACATGTGTGACTTGCACAGTTATAATGATAGGAAGACCCCCTGCAGTATTTGGCCAGGAAAAAAGGCTGGAAACATTATTTATACAAAAGTTATAATAAACTTTAGTCGGTACGAATGAGGCAAGTTCCTTATTTCGTTTGCCGTATGCCAATGTGCATAACCCTATATCAAAAAGGGAGCTCTTTTCATGCGGATGTCCACAATTAAATTAGAGTCAATCCATCATTATAAGATGACAAAAAATATCTCTAGATTAAGTTTTGCTACTAATATACATACCCGTAGTAGTATTTGAGTACATAGCAAGAACAGCATCGCCATAACCACTCGAAGGGACGTTTGTTGACTCGTTGACATCATTGGCACCTGATGCAGCTTTGCCAACCACCGAGTGACTTCTTACGATACCACCCGGTGATTCCCCGGACAAATTTGTCCCTCCAGCGCCATACGCCATATTAAAAAGTGCTTCGGGATCACAGACAAACTTATAGACATATCTCTCGCCTGCCACTTTTTGCATTATTCCCTTTTCATAATAATAACGCAACGAACGACTCAGCTTGTCGTAATTCATCGCTGGCCGATTTTTTTGTACGCCCCATCGGCGTGCAACCTGAAGAAGACAAAATTGATTATTTAATAAGTATATATACCTACCTTTTTAATTTAATTATGTTTGGATTTCTGAATTATAGTGCTTATTTTTTTACCTCTTCTGGTTCGATCAATTTAAATTCCATTCCACGACCTGTCCAGGTGATACAAGGAGCATTAGTAGGGTCGTCCAATAGAGCAACTAAGAACTGCCAAAGTTGCAGAGAACCTCGTCTTTGTTGTTGGTATCTACAAAAGTACACTTTCATTGGAAGTAACCAACTGAAAAAACTTCATTGCAATTGTATAGTTTGTATTTACCCAATAGCGACGTCACTCCACGAAGTGATTGCTGTGGATGATGGCGGCCGTTTGATGTAATCCGCAGTCCAAGGCGAAGTTGGCGAACTTTTTTTTTGATGACACGATGCCTGACGCGCCCACGAGGAGTTCTCAACCTCCGATTGGACCCCCAGCTCGGTCCAGGTTGGAGTCGAGCTACGTTTTGCATAAGCGTCCGGGCAAGATGGCGTCCAACCATTTTGACGTGACAAAAAACTAGAGTCTCTGGTCGGTTGAGCTGTTGGCGGTATTGCGGTCCACTGTGATGTCACGGAAGATGCACTGGCAGGCCTGCTCGATGTCGGGGAATCCCGTCGCTCCTCCGTATTCAGCAAATTGTTCGCGTTGTACTGTTGACGTCTTTGGTAAATTAAATTTCGCGCTAAAACATAAACATACAAAGAATGAATTAGTTTTGGTAGTTTGCTTTGATGAAGATATCCCAGGTGAGTGAGTTGCCTAAAAAAAGCGCAGGTGTAATAATTTAAATGCAATTGAAGCGGAAAGTAAATTACAACTTTTCATTGGATATAAACACTGGGCTTTCACCTATCATCCTCTCAGATCCTAAGTGATAGATCCTTAGGGTCATTTCAAAGAGATCTATAAAGAGGCAAATCAAAGGTTTCTATTTCGCCACCTCGACATAGGTAATTTGTATGATTTCACAGTCCTATTTATCGAAAGATAAATTATAAAATGATAATCAGATATCAATAGAAAAAGAAAAAACTGTAAAACACCAAGAAAATAAATGATAAATTAATATTTTTATTTTCCAGTATATGTCACATCCCTGCGCTCATATGCTATATACCGTGTACATTGGCATATGCATAATAGTCCATTGGCTGCGCTTCGCGCGCGGTATTGGTTTCTATAACTTAAGCAAAACGTAAATTGAATCGCGCTGTCACGGGATGAGCATCCTCACCAATGAGGACAAGGTTAGTTCAGTAAGGTGTCAACGATATTTCGAGATATTGCGAGTTCTCGATACAGTTCGATATATTTTCAAGTTTGACCAGTCATGTATTTCGTCAGAAAGGGACATTGGCTCAGCATTTCCAATTTTATTCCCTCGGGCTTGAGTTGTTGTTATCATTCCGACTTTCACCCAGGTTTGCGCCCATGATAAAATCAGCATCGCTTGAGGAGCCTTAGCCCAAAACTGGTCGAAGACTGGGCCGTTTATACCTCCTTATACCTGGTATAGTATCGTAGCCATTTCGGAAAAGCCTTTGGAATTAAATGGTTGGAATGGTATTGTAGCGAATAATAAAACATATTGGACTAGTCGGCTGCCAGCGAAAGAAGCTTAAAAGGGTAGTTTTGTCGACCCCTCATGCCCTCTGACACGACTGCTGAATAATTAACCGCCGGATTTGCCCCATTCCTTCCCTTAACCTCTCAGTCTCAACATCGCAAATGTTTCATATATTAGGTAAACGGTTTTTACATCTACCATGGAAAGTTACGTATACTAAGTTACGTATACCTTATGATCCGAATTCATTTGATTTTCTTTATTCTATCATACGATATAATAAAGCACAAATGTGAGTTTGTGCCGAAATTCGAAAAAAATTATAATAAATTGTAAAGAAAATATTTTCGATTTAGAATCGATTATATTTTATTCAGGGACGTTTCTAAGATTCTGGAAAAATTTAGTCTTCTAGAAGTTTTTTAGGTAGCTTCAGAACTCTCTAGAATATTACAAAAATTTCTAGAATCTTCTAGAAGAATTTCAGAAAGCTCTATAATCTTTGACCACGTTATATAAAATCCTAGGGATTTCTAGAATCTTCTATATATAATAAAACAATTGCAGAATGGTTCAACACGTTCCAGTGACTGTCTTAAAAAAATCTTGCAATTTTCGGAAGCTTAAAAAAAAAAAAATCTCAAATAGTCTTAGAACGTTTTTAAACGTCTGGAGTTGTCTAGAAATGTCTAGGAAATTTTTTAAATCTTCTAAAAAAAGTTTAAGAAAGCCTCGTTTCTGGGATATTGTTCGCTTCAGTCCTTATTAAAATAAATCGCCAAAAAGCTTGGCCTAGACTTTTCTTCACCTCCTATAATAAATAATTAATGTTTCAGCATAAAAATTTCACATACTATTTT